>JBBPBX010006328.1:0-36779 GCA_038048925.1 Garcialebias charrua
TGATGTTATTGGTGCAGAAATTGAAAACATTCACGCTTCATATGGATTAGGCAACAAAGTAGTTGCAACAGTGACTGATAATGGATCCAACTTTGTGAAGGCGTTTAAAGTTTTTCAGCCTGTCAGGGAGTCTGATGATGAGATGGAGGAGGAAGAATCCACCTGCACAGATGATGGTGTCAGTTTTTTGGATCTGTCAGAAATCCTCTCAGCTGGGAATGAAGGTGATGGCCAACTATCTCTACCCCCACACCATAGGTGTGCCTCCCACACCATCAACCTCATTTCCACAAGTGATGTTGAGAAATATTTAACTTCACATGCAGAGAGCAAGGCTGTTTATAGGAGTAGCACAGCAAAATGCACAGCGCTATGGACCAAATCAAGCAGATCTACCCTCGCATCAGAAGCAGTGGAGGAAGTCAGCAAAAGAAAGCTCCTGGTCCCAACATCCACAAGGTGGAATTCATTTTTTTACGCTGTAACAAGAATTGCAGAAATCCCCATGCATGAGCTGAATACTCTATGCAGCAAGCTGGGAATTAAGTGCTTCATAGACCGAGAGTACCAGTTCCTGCATGAGTACTGCACCGTCATGAAGCCCCTGACTGCAGCTCTGGACATCCTACAAGGTTTGTTTATGTTTATTAAATTTGTTCATTTTGTTTACAAAAAAACAATACAAAACAATCCCATAAATGATAACATACAAAATATAAAAAAATGAAAGGTAGCAGAAAGAAGAAAAAATCTTATTATATCTGCCTCTTTTTTCAAACAACAGGTGACTGCCCTTATGGGACGTTACTGCCCACACTAGAAGTCCTGATGCAGAAGACCCTGGCTGTGAAAGATTCTCTCTCCAGGATGACTGCAGGCCTTCCAGATGCTATTGTGCAGGTATGTTCCATCTGTAAGCTAGCTAAAATTCCTTACATCACACTATTTTTGTACATTGTACAGTACACTACAGTATATTCATCATCACAAAAAAAAAGAAAACAAATACAATAAGAATCCTAGAACTAGAGGTGTAACTGTACGCTAAAATTACATTTCGGTTTGGTTCAAAGGAGGGCTCGGTTCGGTTTATTTTCTGTACAAAAAAAAAAAGACAAAATAAAGACTTACAAAATGTTTATTTTGAAAATATGCCAAAAATACATTTGTACTGTATTGTATAATATAGTAATAAATAAAAGTGACCCATTTGGATAATATTCTAAATAAACAACACTGTACAATAAATAAACTATATTAACAATAATAAAAATCTTAACACTGGGCCCTACCAGCATTTTCAAATGAGTACTACTTCTACCAGAGACTATCAAATGACAGTTTGATTAATTTGAATCCTTGGAGAGTTTCTTCTTGTAAATGCTAAACGGTGGGTGATGGGTGTTAATGAGAAAGCTGTTGCTGCTACTCAGAAAATACCTTTGGGACTTGATTCCATTGTTTGTGATTGAGTAGCAAACATTCCAAACCATGCTAATGGCAGCTCCACCTGTGTTGCAGTGAACTGGGTCTTTTGATCGTAAAGGTTGCAGACCCCTGCTCTAGTTCAAAGAAGGCATACTTGATATGTTTCAGAATTATAATTCTAATGTCTAATGAGCAGAATGTAAGACTAAATAGAGAAATTGCATTTCCTGCGAAAATGCATGTGTGAATGCCATTTGTTCAAGAATTAGCAAAAAACAGCTGAATATTATCTAAAATAGCAGAAAGAAGCTTAAATGTCTTAGAAATTTGTAGAGAGATTATAGTTTTGCAGAATTAGGCTGGAAAAAGTTGAAATGAGTGCAAATAATGTGGATTGTGTTGAAACAAGCCTAAATTAGCATAAAACAGCTTAATAGTAGCTAAAATAACAGAAGAAGCTGACACTAGCAGAAATAATCACAAAGCAGCATAATATGAAATATCTGAAACAATCTGAAATTGCAAAAAGTCTGAAATAAGCAGAAATAAGCAAAATAAAGTTGAAATTATCTGAAAACAGCTGAAATTGGTCAAAAACAGCAGAACAAATCTAAAACAAACATAAATAATCTTAAATTACCAGAAGGAAGTGGGTGAGCATGGTTTTGCTGAATTAGGCTGAAAAAAGTTGGATTGATAAAAAAAATGTGGAAATAGCTGAAAAAGCTGAAATTATCATAAAATAGCTAAATAGTAGCTGAAATAGCAGAAATATCCGATTCTTCCAAAAATTTGCAGAAAGGAGCATACAGATCTGAAATTAGCAGAAATAAGTCAGTAAAAGTACTAAAACATTGAAGTAAGCTGAATAAAGCTGTAAGCGGTACATCCTAAAATAAGCTGCTTTATCATTTATTAACAAAAATTAAACTGAGACACACTCTTAAAAAAAAGTCATGATATTGATCCCACATTAGGCATGGTTTGCAAGTACTGTACTGTAATTCAATTGCATATTAGTAGGCCATGTATCAAAACATATCAATTATATTTTTCAGGCTATCCAGACTCGTTTTGCCGGTATGCTGGACAACAAAGATGCCCTACTTGCAGCTGTCAGTTGTCCTAATTTCAAACTCCGATGGCTAAGAGACGCAGATAGGAGGGAGAGAGTAAAAGAGCTTCTGATAGCAGCGTGCCGCACAACGGCTTCTGAACCTGCACCTCAGAGTCCCGTCACAACGGCTTCTGAACCTGCACCTCAGAGTCCCGTCACAACGGCTTCTGAACCTGCACCACAGAGTCCCGTCACAACTGCTAGCCAAGGTGTGATGGACTTTTTCACTTTTGAGACACAGCCAGACGAGACCTACTCTGCAGAACAGGAAGTCATGGAATACCTGAGGTCAGCATATGATCTTCAAATTCTGCATAAATTTTCAAACATTAAGAAAATTTTCATGAAGTATAACACTCCAACACCTTCAAGTGCTCCTGTGGAACGTCTTTTTAGTCTGGGAGGTCTCGTGCTCACACCTAGAAGAAATAGACTTTCGGATAGGAGGTTTGAACAGCTTTTGTTAATGAGGTACAACCACTGGTTTACTGACCCAACTCCACTGTTTCACTCATGAATCTGCGCCTGCATCCAGCCCCTCCTCCTCTCCCTCACTGAATACAAACCCTTCACCCGCTCCTGCACCCCCCCCCCACCTCCTGCTGTGTAAAAACTGCCGTTGATGGCAGCTTTAAGGGTGATTGACGTTGACGATGCTGACATGATGAATTCATGTGTAAATGACTGGGTGGCCCTGGCAGCTACAAACGAGATGTTTAAGTGCACAACTGTGTTTTTGGTTTTATTATGAAGGAAAAAATCATTTATTTTGAGATATTTCTTTTGCACAGTTACAGCTGTTTGTTAATAAAGGTCCCTGTGCTATGTGTGTGAGAACTGGGGCTTTGATTCAGAAATATATTTTTGTTATTACTTTATGGATATGTTTTCTGTTGAAATTTTAAGTGCACAGCTGTGTTTTTGGTTTTATTATGAAGGAAAAAAACATTTATTTTGAGATATTTCTTTTGCACAGTTACAGCTGTTTGGGTCCCTGTGCTATGTGAGAACTGGGGCTTTGATTCAGAAATATATTTTTCAGATATTTTAGAGAAGAGTGTATTAGTTTTTCTTTTACAATTTATATGTTTGTTTGGATGCTAAGACCCATGTGTACACAATTTCATAAAATAAAAATAAAACACTGATTTTGATGTTGAAAGACTGTCTTTATTATATTATTTATTTTAAAACGTGTTTACAGAAAGACTTTTTTGTAAAAAATATTAGTTGTTTAGTGGTCAAGAAAGACACTATTTTTTATATAAAGCAAGTATTCCTTTATTCATTCAACCTTCATTTATGATATTGAAATCAAGAAATATTTCCTTATTTTGTATGAAAAGTATGTAAAGTTAGTATGTTGTATGTAGTATGTTAGTATGAAAAGCTTTTAAAAATATTAGTTCTACCACTGACATGAAGTTTAAACAAGCTTAAAGTATAGGTGTCATTAACAGTATTGAATGTGCGTCTTTGCTTCACTTTGACAAACATACTTGTTCTGCAACACTGTGAGACTTAATTAACTTTTGCTTGTATACAACAGCTAACAAACAAGATGATAAAGAATAAACAATTAGAGAAAACAATTTTTATTGTTATTGTTGCACTGAAAAGAACACTGCAGTCTTTCATTGTGCGGTCCACAGACAATGAACGACATAATTTTGCAGCTCCCGTTGTGCAAATACATCAGAACATTAAGAAAGATAAAATACAGAGGTAAAAATAGAATAAAAACATAAAATAAAAAATACAGTAAAAGCAACAGTATCAGCCATATCAAAAAGTCAGGTGGCCATTATTGCACATAACCTTATTGCACATAACCACAGTGTTTGCAAGTTAACCATGTGTGTTTATAAGTCTTAACTGCTGTTAGATAATGAACAATAAAATAATTTTGCAGCTCCCGTTGTGCAAATAAATCAGAACATTAAAAAAGATAAAATAAAGAGGTACAAACACTGTATATATTATTATTATTTACCCACATATCAACCGGTAGTTTATACGGACATTTTTGGAGTCCAGACAGTTTCACTTTCATACTGTCGCGCATCTGGTAGTAAACTGTCTTCGTATTCATAAGACATCCTTCCAAAGATGTGTGCTACACAAAAATATTCGATTCGACTTTATAGCAAACAAAACCAGAGCCTCTGAACAAAACGAATTCCAATGGTCTAAACCGCAGTTTACCCCCACAACGAAACCTGATGTTGAAATCACGTGATGCGTGACATCACGTCGACTTCGAGAATTACTCTGTCCTCCTCACCATAGACATTACAGTATGCTCCTCAACACCCCTCCTACTCTCTTCCCCCCCTCCCCTCCACTCCCAGCTCTGGGTGAGAGCATTTTGCGGGGGTTATCACATTTTAAATAAGCTTAAATGTTTAGGACAATTGGTTGTAATTTTTCTCAGTACATTACCTTACTTGTCAGTAAATATTATTACTTACTGTTTTTGCATAACGTGTAGTCACGAAAACAAGGTACTACTTTATAAGAAAGTGGAGCGGTCCACCCCCTTCTTTTTTTTTTTTACTGTGGTATCTCCCTACCTCACAACTTCTTCCGGATTTCAAAGTGCTGGTGGTTTGCAACGTGTGGTCTGACTGAACCCTGGAATTTAATGCTACTCTGAGCACCTCTGCAGTAAGGTTGGTGATATTAATTTAATCTTATCTATGTTTATTTAAAAATACCTACATTGTTTTGTACGTATGTCGCAGTTTAATATGTCAACTAACATAAAAATGCATGAATATTGGCGTGTACTTATTAATTTAGCTCCGTTTACAAATAGAAACTGAACCGTACAGTTTCGGTGTATGTTTGTCAGACCTATTGGTTAACATTTCGCTGTGTTTAGAAACTTTTCAAGTCTACCCGGGCAAATTCAAACGGGCCAATCGAGCGCGGCCACTGACTGACGTCGTGCGAGTTAACCAATCAAAAGCGTACATATTGGGGCGGGGGCGGGGTTCGCACAACGTCATTCAGTAACGGCACGCGATTAGTCTGTTCGTTTCGACGGAACGCCGGTTTGGCCTACTGGTTATAGCCCAGAAAAGTCACTGAAACCGTACATATTTAATATGTTGATGTGTTTCGAAAGTTCACAAATGTTTTTATGGTTTTCTAACCGGGCCAAACCGGCATTCCGCCAAAAACAGACCAATCGCGTGCTGTTACTGAATCACGTGGTGCTAGTCAGCAAATCAAAACCGTGCATATTGGGTGACTCATGCCAAAACAGGAAAAATTGTAATATATAATCCTTTTTCAATGTTTTATTTGTTCTTACAACCTTTTTATATTGATTCTTATCTTTTTGTAACTGTTCAGCACTTTGTTTGAAAGCGCTTTATAAATAAAATTATTATTTATTAAAGTTTGGTTGTGCATTTTGTAAAGTCTCAGACTGTATTGGTCCTGGTATAGTTATAATTAGACATTTAGTTAGGCTAGTATTTCATAATGAACAATAACAATATTATAGTATAATTGCTTGATTTTGATCCAAATCTACAATTATTCATTGTTTCAGCTTTTTTCAATGCAGCATATTAATCCCCCATCTCTTTTTTTTTTTTTTTTTCAGAATCACATACCAGTTTCAAGACAACAGTGTTGAAAAAAGGTAAGATGTAGGAAGTTGTTACTCCTTCATTCTGGCTCATTATCGGTCTTTTGCACGTGACGTCACGGCTCATATCTTTTTGCACTTACGGTCGCCATTTTCCGGGGATACCCGTTCATTTAAACAGAGGAAGTCCATGTTAGACACAGTGCGATACAGAACAATAACATCAGCAAAATGCAAACTAAATATAAAAATGAGCAGAAGCCTTATAGAGAGAAACTCAACCTTGAAGCCAGAGAACGTTACATGGTGAAGTTAGCTTCAATTATCAACATTGATCCTTACGAGGTAGCAGCTAAGGCATGGACTTCCTCTGTTTAACTGAACGGGTATCCCCGGAAAATGGCGACCGGGAGTGCAAAATGTCATGTGTCTGCAAAAGACCGATTGTCCAAAAATACTATCCTGATAAACTGCATCTGGATAAAGTGAATTTAATTGTGGTTGGATCAGAAGAGTAAATAGTTACCATTCTGACACCACATTACAGTAGTTTGTACACAATCCATCACAGCTGCATGCCTTTTAAAAAATTATTATTATTATTATTATTTTATTTTATTTTTATTTTTTTTGGGGAGAGATCACCTCCCAATAAATGTATTTTGGAAAATATTTTACTTTTGATAAGTGGGAGTGGTGGCGCAGAGGTTAAGTAGGTGCGCTTGTGATCGGAAGGTCACCGGTTCAAGCCCCGGTACCGACAACATCAAAGATGTGGGTGGGATAAGTGAAGCGGTCACATTTGTCTCCACCCTCATCTGCCCCACTCTGGGCCCTTGAGCAAGGCCCTTAACCCACATCATCTGCTCCCCCGGGAACCCTAGATATCAGCTCTCTGCTCCACACAGAGGGCTGTGGTTGCTCGGTGGTCTGTGGTTGTGTCAGGAAGGGCATCCGGCGTAAAAACAACTGCCAAATCTTCATGCGACTAGATCGCTGTGGTGACCCCTAACGCAGGGAAAAAGCCGAAAGAAGGAAAAAAAAAATAATAATTTTACTTTTGATAAGTACAAAATAAATAAGATACTTTAGGACTTTTACTCCAGTAATATTCTTACAGGAGACTTTAACTTTTACCAAAGTAATTTTATGATAAGGTACTTGTACTTTTACTAAAGTATTACTTTGAGGTACTTTATACAACACTAATTAACAATTTGTACGGGTATACAATGTTGCTTAAAAGCTAAACATCACACAAAGCCCCCAGAGACTGGTTTCCATTGTGGTCCTGTGTATTCCTGATTACATACAGAAAATGCCCTTTCTGTTAACAAACTGTTCCCTGTTGAACAAACACTAACATTACATTTTAAGGAAATTCTACCATTGCTGTTCATCGTTCTTTAGTTTTAGCAGGTCGCTTTCGTAAATGAGCCCATGAGGTTCAAAAGATTTACCTGACTACCGGTAAATAAAGGTTGAATGAATGAATGAATTTCTAACCAAAATAAAATCAACATCAATTATGCACACACATGCTCCAACCTTTCAAAATGTATGCAAAGATGAAGTTGTATGAACGTTTGTGTTTTACAGATGGAACCACAGATGACAGCAATGAAGAGCAGCTTTTGAAAGGCAAGTCTGTTAGACATTCCTCACTGTGTCATTAGCAGGTTATTTTTGTTTCTCATTTAATGATTTTAACTTTTCTTCTAAAGACCTTGCCATCCACAAGATGACTTCAGTGCTCACTGAAGTACTTGTGGTGGTGAAGGATCTGTCCAGAGATGTGCAGTTCATCAAGAACAAGTTGAGAGAGGGCAACATGACAAGGTGGTATCCGGGGACCAGCCACCAACTTATACATTCCCTGTCCAGCTGCCAGTCACCAGTGAACAAGACTTCATGGGGTGGAGTCATTACTGATGGAAGAATCAGTTCGTCAAAAGATGGTAATTTATTTGATAGACTGAACTGCATTCATTTATTAAATGTAGACCATTTCAATGTGGTCTGGCTCATTTTTCCTCAAGGAAAAATATGTTAAGCTCTCTAGGCACTTGAGCACAAATTCTTATCTACAAGTTCAAAATGTGCCACAGAACATCTGCTATTAATGAAATGTTTTGAAATTGTTCAAATACTGTATATCAGGGATGTCCAAAGTGTGGCCCGAGGGCCATTTGTGGCCCCTGAAACGATTTTGTGTGGCCCCTGACTTCAGATCAAGAATTATACTTTACAAATTTGTCCCCCTGGCACAGGTGTTTGATGTAGATGGAGAAATTCTATTTGTTATTTGGGCAAATTTATCACAAAGTAAAATCTTATAATTAAAAATATTGGGAACAATAACAATTATTTGTCTTTAAATAACAAAACTCTTAGCTTTTTCTAAATCTATCTAGTGACTTCTACTCAAAAGCTGATTTTGCTTCACTCCAATCTGCTTTAAATTATAGAATAATGTTCCTCATGTACAGCACTTTGTGTCAGCGGCCATTGTTTTAATGCACTTTATTAAAAAAAGTTGATTTGGGGTGCACCGTGTCTACATTTGGCTTTGATCTTCCTCTAAAATCACAGAGTTCTCTGAGTCAGCTTCAGGTGCTTGTAGTTAATCTTAAATATCTTCTAAATTGAACCAGGTGTTTCAATGCCTTAACATCACACAACAATTACAGTGGAGAAACTTGTCAGTTTGGTAAAAAAAAAAAGTTAAAGTAATTTTTATTTATTTTTTTCTGTGCAGAGATATTCTTGTGCTATATTTTTTAAATGAATATATCCAAAGCTCCTCAGTTGAAAACACTAAAATGGTAGAAAAGATGTTTAAAAACCTCTTTCCTCAGAAGGACACAACACAACACTGCATATTTGGTGAGCTTCCTCCCCTGCAAATTACTTTATAGACTGCTGGTGATTGAGAATACAGGTAGTCCCCGACTTACGAGCGAGTTCCGTTACAACGAGGTGCTCGTAAGATGAAAATTTGTAAGTTGAAACACGAAGCACAAGTTCTCGTAAGTCCGGAATTTCGCTCGTAAGTTGGAACGGTTTTGCTAGTGCGACTACAAACACTCGTTTTTCATCGAAAAACTGCTTACTAGTGCATAAAAATGATCGGAAACGTGTGTCCACATGTTTAGCTAACGAACTGTGGTGAAAAAACACAGAAAAACTCTGTATTTTTTGCGTTTTTTCCAAAAATTCGCCAGCTCGTAAGTCTGGAACCTCGTAAGTAAGAGCGCTCGTAAGTCGGGGACTACCTGTATAATTATGCTCTTAGTGTGCCATATAGTAAAAAATTCTTTTGAATTTCTAAAATGTATTGCATCTTGTCTTTCATGCCTCTTCTGTATGAAATGCAAAAAAAAAAAAAAGGATTAATTTTGAATAAAGAAAATGTGAAAGTGCAAGCTATAAGAAATAATCAAAGGACAATGTTCTTGGTGAGCTTAATAGGTGCATGGATATGTTGTCAAGATCGAGTCAAACTAGACATTTGCTTCTCTTTCCAGTTCAGTCTAATTGGATGTTGAGCATTTAATTTAAAAAAATCACACCCGTGTGAAGTGAGTGCTGCTCTCATCACTGTACCTCATCAAACGTCATCTCATTATGGCCAATGACATTTTGCATCCTCACACAATATTTGTTTATACAAACACTCAAATTTGTCATATTCAGTGGGAATGTGTGGGACAGTTTGTGCACACACCAAAAGCAGAACATGGGAGATAGCACCTCTCAAAAAAAAAAAAGAGGGGAGGGGGGTATACAATTTTATCAAATATACACCATCTTCCTCACTCTTATTTTTGTGTCTTTCAGCTGCTGCTCGGCAGTTTGACCCAAAGCTAACTGACAAGGACTACAGCGGAACTGTCAAGAAGTGGCTTCGTTATGCGCCAGACCGGGAGGGGGGCATCCCAAGGAACCAAAGTGATCCAAACCCAAGCCAAACGTGTCAAACCTAGTCTGAAAAAGCTAAGTCTGGTCCTCTGGACATACAAAAAACAAAGCAAAAAAAAAACTGTAGAAACGTTTCGTCTTTCGTCCGAAAGACTTCCTCAGTCTGAGCTGCTGTATTCAGCTCAGTCTTATACCATACCATACCATTTTATTTATAAAGCACTTTAAACAGGAACAAGTCCACACAAAGTGCTGATATAAATAGCACCCTCCCACAGTGGATCAACCAGTTGGCTGATGACAGCCTGAAACCAGCTGCTCACATGAACAAGGAGGACCATCAGCCTGACGATGGATCGTTAACACCCTGATGGTTGTTTGCTATTCACAGAGGGCTGAGTGATACTGGCAATAACAGCATTGTAAGTGGGGGACAGTTGAACCCAGAGGCCTCCACCTCCGTTTAATGATGGACGGTTTCTTTTCACAAAGATGGCCTCCTTTACTCCTCTCTCAAACCATTGTTCCTCTCTATCAAGGATGTGAACATCTTCATCCCTGAAAGAGTGACCGCTGGCCTGGAGATGAGTGTAGACTGCAGAGTCCTGACCTGATGATGTTGATCTTCTGTGCTGGGCCATCCTTTTGGCCAGTGGCTGTTTAGTTTCCCCGATATAAGACTGATCACAGCCCTCCTGACACTGAACAGCATACACAATATTACTCTGTTTGTGCCGGGGGACTGGATCTTTGGGATGAACCAGTCTTTGCCGTAATGTATTTTGGGGTTTAAAAGCCACTGGGTGGCTTGTATACCCCCCTCCCAGTGGCTTTTAAACCCCAAAATACATTACGGCAAAGACTGGTTCATCCCAAAGATCCAGTCCCCAGGCACAAACAGAGTAAATATCCTAAAGGATTTTCTTTTTCTATCAAATGTTTATTACATAGATAGGGGACGTATCAATGTGAAAGATTAGCAACAAAACTGACCTTTTTTCATTCAACCTTTATTTATACAGGATAGCCTCGTTGAGTTTAGTATCAAATTCTCTTTGTGGTATCCCTCATATCCAAAACTGTTCCATTGACCTCCAAATAAAATTTAAATTGTGTTTTTATCTCTCTTTAATTAGCTTCAAACTCACAATTCAGCTGTTTTTCCATAGTAAGAAATCCTTGTATTTTGAGATTATTTTTTATTGCATCATGAAACCACCAGGGGGCACTAAAAGTTATCTATTTGCATCTAAAAAAAAGTGGTCCTCTGGACATTCAAACATTCATTCAACCTTTATTTAGTCAGGTAAATCTTTTGAACCTCATGGGCTCATTTACGAAAGCGACCTGCTAACATTGTGGCATTTTGTTTTTTGAATGAGGACCAGAGGACCAGACTTTTAGCTTTTTTAGATTTAAGCTCACCATAAGATAGTAGTTAAACAGAACTTGTTTCCCCACAGAATCTATTGTTTTGGATCTTGTTCAAATTGAATTACTATTTCATTCATTTAACCTTTATTTAGGCAGGTTAATCCCATTGAGCCTCGAGGACTCATTTACAACAGAGACCTGGTTACAAACAAAGAATGATGACAACAGCAACGTAAGATTTTCCTTAGACAATCAAGAATAGACAATCATAAGAGAGGCATCCAGATTTTTTTTTACAAGTTAAAACAAAAATGTCAAAGCATCAAAACAGACAAATTATAAGTCTGATGTATAAAATCAAAAACAGGAACATATCTGCATTGGTTTTTGCCAGGATTCCAACAGATTCTTAAAGCCATTTAGAGAGGTCAAGATCGAGCTCTTCAGATCTTTTTGTTAGATAATCCAAAAAACAGGAGTGGAGTAGGAGAATACCCTTTTGCCAAGCTCAGTTCTCACTGATGGAACACTGCAGGTAATCATGTCCTGAGAGCGCACTTTGTATATATATATATATATATATATATATATATATATATATAATATATATATATATATATATATATATACTGTTACTCCAAAACTCCCTCCTAAACAATTTAAATTTAAATACTGTATACAATATTTTAAATAAACAATCCATACAGCATGTGTTGTTTATGTAAAATATTGTATATACTGTACAGTAGTATTAAAATTTAAATTGTTTATTTAAGAAGGGAGTCCGCCTTTAGCGGACAACATAGGAACTGCAGATTTTTAAGAAAATAGCGTTTATTCTTTTTATAATAATTCAGATTAATCTGCGGGCCAACTAAAACCCCCTGGCGGGCCGGATGCGGCCCATGGGCCGCATGTTTGACACCCCTGCTGTAGCTGCACTCACGCAGAGACATGTAGGAGGAGATGTATGAGGGCAGCAGACCAAGAAGTGATTTAAAGATGAAAATGTACCAGTGGAAGAGTCTGCCATGTACACTGTATTTCTCTCAGTAAAACTGTTCCAATATGTAGCAACCCGTTTGTTTTTAGCTCAATTAGCATATGCTCATGTGTACGTAAGCCATTTTATTGAAAATGGACACACTAATTTTTCTTTAAATCACCTGTGTAGGAGTCCAACGCCTCCACAGAAGATCCCTCGTGTTCAGGACACCAAACTTGGAAGATGGGCATTCCCATTGCCTCAGGATGGTAAGTACCGGTATTGATCAGTTAGCAGTGAGACACTTGAAAAAATTATCAACCAGCTACCTTGCTGTTGGAGAGATAACTATTTTAATCAAGAAATGTGTGTTTTTGTTTTGCTTTTTCCATCAGTGTTTCAGCGAAAAGTATTCAACTTCTTTACTGAGCTCCAAGAGGATGGAGGATTTTGCGAGAGAGGGGCGCCTCTGTCTCCAAAACATTTGCTGAGCTTCAGAACAAAGTCCATCGCAGAGTGCCCAGTGAGAAATGCAACCTTAGGCTGACCTTCTTCTTCTGGCTTTTCCCTTTTCAGGGGTCACCACAGCGAGTCATCCTCATCCACCTCACTCTGTCCTCTGCATCCTCTGTCCTCACTCCAACTACTTCCATGTCCTCTCTAACTGCATCCATACATCTCCTCTTCTTCTCCTCTTTGTGTGTGTGTGTGTGTGTGTGTGTGTGTGTGTGTGTGTGGGGGGGGGGGTGTTAATAAAAAAATAAAAAATAAATTTAAAGTCATGGTCAGTTTTTTATGTCTGATGTTTGCATTACCGTAGTAGTTCTGAAGATACAAACCACTGTGTATTTACTAGACTGCTTTTGGTCCAGCTTGTGATTTGTACATCATGATGTTGGTACATAAATCTAAATTAAAGACTAATGTTGATGTAGAAAACTGGGTGATGTTAAAATGTAAAGATGTTAGAAGCCAACTATTTGTATTGCAGATTTAAAACAAATGTAGTTATATAAAGTGCTTCACATATTAAAAATAAAAAATAAATGGAGGGTTAGGGTAAAAAAAAAACAACTACCGGTAACCATTGGTGTTTTACATGGTCTACCTACATGCAAACCTGTATTTTCAGGCAGAGTATATCATATTCCCAAATATGCATGAATTTGCATAAATGAAAAATCCTTAAATATCCGAATGACATCTGCAACGACGTGATACGCCAAAGATCTGCTGGAACTCTTGAGGGATCGCATATTTCCAGGTACTTCACAGATAAAAATCCATAAATATACGACTGACATCTTAAACGTGATACGTCAAAGATCTGCTGGATCTCTGAGAAATCGCATACTTCAGAGATACTTCACAGATAAAAATCCATAAATATACGACTGACATCTTCATCGTGATACGTCAAAGATCTGCTGGATCTCTGAGAAATCGCATACTTCAGAGATACTTCACAGATAAAAATCCATAAATATACGACTGACATCTTCATCGTGATACGTCAAAGATCTGCTGGATCTCTGAGAAATCGCATACTTCAGATACTTCACAGATAAAAATCCATAAATATACGACTGACATCTTCAACGTGATACGTCAAAGATCTGCTGGATCTCTGAGAAATCGCATACTTCAGAGATACTTCACAGATAAAAATCCATAAATATACGACTGACATCTTCATCGTGATACGTCAAAGATCTGCTGGATCTCTGAGAAATCGCATACTTCAGAGATACTTCACAGATAAAAATCCATAAATATACGACTGACATCTTAAACGTGATACGTCAAAGATCTGCTGGATCTCTGAGAAATCGCATACTTCAGAGATACTTCACAGATAAAAATCCATAAATATACGACTGACATCTTCATCGTGATACGTCAAAGATCTGCTGGATCTCTGAGAAATCGCATACTTCACAGATACTTCACAGATAAAAATCCATAAATATACGACTGACATCTGTCACGTATACGTAAATATAAACAATCATACGTCATATATGCGGCAAGTATCCGAAGAGATGTAAGCAGTAATCCCGAGGGATAACAGAGCCACATATTTCTGGATCTGCAGCAGATAAAGTATCCGGATTTTGTGATTTTTTAAGGATCAATAAAGTTCGGATCTGTTCGTATCCGGGAATATCCGAAACTGGATTTTCCGAGGATGCGATACGGAAATTCCCGGAAATTGTCCGTATATGTGAAGGATGCGGAGATATACCACATCTGATACTCCCGTATATCTATGGTTTTTGTGCAGTGGTAGCTCCCAGCTGAATGCATGCAGCTCAAAAACCAGTTTTGTTTAACTACAGTCTTTATTATTTTATTTGAATTAGACGTTTTAACCCTTTAACTTTATTTATTCATGTTCCTCGGAGGGAAAATCAACCAACTTCTGCGTCTTTCTTATTTTTCCTGCAGATTTGGTGCTTGACAAATAACTTGGAGCCTCCTTCAGAAAGGAGGGGGATTGTTTATATGTTCAGCGGTGTGTATGTACGTCCTCCATTGGTCCTGATGCTTGGTTCTGGACCTGCTCCTCTGCACACCTGGCTTAGTTCTGCTCTTCTTCTTCTAACGATCTTCCTCTTCATCACCCCCGCTCTCACTGACTTTATCACGTGACTTTATCGTGCACTGACCTCCATTCAACTTCTGCGTCTTTCTTATTTTTCCTGCAGATTTGGTGATTGACAAATAACTTGGAGCCTCCTTCAGAAAGGAGGGGGATTGTTTATATGTTCAGCGGTGTGTGTGTACGTGTGTGCAGCTTCTCTTTGTAACGTGCTTGATATTTGACTTTATTCAGATAAAAGACGTGGTGTGGATTATTGATCATAACTCTGATTTTACTTGACCTAACAACGAGATTTAAAATCTGTAGTTTTAACACTAATTGACCCACGTACCTGGCCCGGTGTGACAAACTCCGTCTTCTGCATGATCTGACTGTGAAGTCGCATACACACATGCTTGCTGTTCTAAGACCCGCCTTCCTGTTAGTGATTGGTCAAAACAACATGAGCTTCAATGCGATTGGATGTAATCGCGGTCCATCAATCATTTTAAGTTGAGGCGGACCGGCGGGCTGATCATACCCAATCAGATCCCTCACTTGTGTGATACGTTCAAGGCATATAGGACATACTGACAACATTCAGTTTAATTTGGATGCGTGCAAAGATTTTATTGTACGTTGAGAATGTGCGGGCAGTGTGCAATTACGCATGGGTGCAGCTTAGAGGGAACATTGGTGTCAGTTATCGTTGAAAACCTAACGTTGATTCAACGTGTACGTCACCGACACTTTCTGTATAATTTCAACGTCGGGCTTCAACACTGATTCAATCATTCTGCCTAACCATATTTCAGCATTGATTCAATCTTATTTTGCTGTCTGGGAAATTAATCCATGCCCAAACTTGTTTCCTGAAAATCAGATCTGAATCACTGACTTTAGAGCAGAGACTGTAGGACAGTGGTCCCCAAACTTTTTCCTGTGAGGGCCACATAACTTTTACCTTCTCTGGTGGGGGACCGGAGTCAGTTTTTAACAGGAAAAAGTGTGACGATTGGAGGAGTGCCTAAATCAGGGGTGCCCAACCTTTTTTGAACCAAGAGTTACTTTTGAAGTCGGCAGTTTGCCGAGAGCTACTCGTCCAGTCTCAGTATCAAAAAACAAAATTTTTCATCTCCCTACTCCTCACTTCTTTAAAGTAAATAAAACAGAACGTAATGTGTTGCTAGTTTTATTTAATTAAAGTATTTTATCAAAGTAAAAGGACGCAATATTTGAAAAGCACACCATATTTTTTAAAGAAACGAATAAACAATGAACTGAACAATATAAAACTCCCTCATTTACACTAACTATTTACAAAAAGTGACTTACAAAGGTGCAGATTTACAAATCTCCAACAACTATTTCAAACCTCAATAAAACCTAAATATCAAAACTAGGCAGCTGCTCTGTGCAGCAGGATGGTGTCATCTGGTGCAAGCTGTATAAAATAAATGTGTCTCTACCTTAGTGGCACTTCTGACACTGAGAGGAGGAGGCGCGGGGCAGTATGAGGTGGTTGGGAGGCGCAGGCAGGTCTCCAGATGATCATCAGTCATTGTGGATCTGTTTTTGGACTTGATGATTTTCATGTGTGAAAAAGCAGACTCACACAGGTAGGTAGATCCAAAAAGTGCTGTTAAGTTCAAAGCACATCTTCGGATGTAAGGATACTTTTCTTCTGAGAGCAGACTCCAGAACTCTCCATCCACGCCAGGTGATGCTCGAATTACAGATGAGGCAAATAGACTTTGAATTAGAATAAACAAAAAAATACTCCTCCCACTCTGTGTGAAAATAATACGTTTTTGTTTGCTTGTTTGCTAGTTTTCCATCCATGTTTACTGTGCACCGACAGCTCCACTGCTGTCCTAAAGTCTCGTGAGAGCGCTGTGTCACCGCACCCAAAACTCGCAAGACTATGTCTGTGAGAATACAAGATGAGGAGGGCTGAGGAAAGCGTTGCTGCGCATTGGAATATCGTCACTCCTCCCACCCCAGCTAGCTCCCTTTATGTGAAAGGGAGACAATTCAACTTACTCCTTCATCTTTAAAAACTGTGTTAGGATAGGCTAAGTACTTGGTGACCGTACAGTACTGTACATGTATTCATTTGTAAAAAAAAAAAAAAAAATTTTTTTTTTTTTTTTTTTACTATTGTTCTGGGGGCCGGACCAAATGTGGGGGCGGGCCGGATGCGGCCCGCGGGCCGTGGTTTGTGGAGCACTGCTGTAGGATGAGACAAAACTACTATTTGCATTCACCTCCCACCTGATCTCTGATACTTGTTTCCGTTTGATTGTTTTCTTTGTTTGTTTGCTTGTTTGTTTGTTTGTTTGTCTGTTTGTTGGTTGGCTGGCTGGCTGGCTGGTTGGCTGGCTGGCTGGTTGGCTGGTTGGCTGGCTGACTGGATGGATGGAAATAATTTAAATGAGATAGGACATTAGGACAAATAATCAAATATCTGCTAGTTTTCTTCTGCAAAGGGGCACCAAGCAGGAATGTCCACTCTCCCCCTCACTGTTTGCTATTTTCTTCAATCAATCAATCAATCAATCAATCAATCAATCAATCAATCAATCAATTTCAATATTTTATTAACAATTTAGATTTGATCATTTTTTTAAACACAAGCACTGATTTTGCATTTTTAACTTCATTTCCTAAACCGTTCCAAAATCAACTCCCTGTATTGAAACAGACCGTCCCTTTATTTATTTATTTATTTATTTATTTTTCTCTTACCCCCCAAGCCAGTGTATCTCTTGTGCCGGTCCCAAGCTCGGGTAAATGGTGAGGATTGTGTCAGGAATAGCATCCGATGTAAAACACTTGCCAAAACCATAATGCGAGTTCATCAAAGTGAAACCATACCGGATCGGTCGAGGCCCGGGTTAACAACGTCCGCCACCGGTGCTGTTGACAAACAGGGTGCCGGCGGAAATTGTACTACTGTTAGTCGAAGACCCCGAGGAGGGAAACGTGTCAGGAGACAGAGGGAGAGGAGGAAAGTGAAGAATGTAGGACTGAGGGTTGCAACTCTAAATGTGGGGACAATGACAGGCAAAGGTAGAGAGCTGGCTGACATGATGCAGAGAAGAAAGGTAGATGTTTTATGTGTCCAAGAGACCAAGTGGAAGGGCAGCAAGGCTCGCAGTATTGGAGCAGGGTTCAAACTGTTTTACCATGGTGTGGATAGAAAGAGAAATGGAGTAGGGGTGGTCCTGAAGGAGGAGTTGGCAAAGAATGTAGTAGAGGTGAAGAGAGTGTCAGATAGGGTGATGTGTCTAAAGGTAGAAGTAGAAGGTCTGATGCTAAACATAGTAAGTGGTTATGCTCCACAGGTTGGATGTGATGGGGAGGAGAAAGATAAATTTTGGAAAGATTTGGATGAAGTGATAGAGAGTATTCCCAGGGAGGAAAGAGTGGTGATTGGAGCAGACCTGAATGGACATGTTGGTGAAGGAAACAGAGGGGATGAGGAAGTGATGGGTAGGTTTGGTGTCAAGGAAAGAAACCAGGAAGGACAGATGGTGGTGGATTTTGCCAAGAGAATGGAAATGGCTATAGTCAATACCTATTTCCAAAAGAGGGAGGAACATAGAGTGACCTATAAGAGTGGAGGAAGGAGTACACAGGTCGACTACATTCTGTGTAGAAGAGGAAACCTGAGGGAGATTGGAGACTGTAAGGTTGTGGCAGGGGAGAGCGTGGCCAGACAGCATCGGATGGTTGTGTGTAGAATGACTGTTGTTGCGAAGAAGAGAAAAAGAGTAAAATCAGAGAAGAAGACCAAATGGTGGAAGCTAAAGAAGGAAGAATGTTGTGAGAAATTCAGAGACGAGCTGTTAAAGGCTCTGGGTGGTAAGAAAGAGCTTCCAAGTGACTGGGCTACTACAGCAACAGTAATTAGAGAGACAGGTAGGAAGGTACTTGGTGTGTCATCTGGACAGAGAATGGATGATAAGGAAACCTGGTGGTGGAATAGTGAAGTGCAGGACGCCATTCAAAGAAAGAGATTAGCCAAGAAGAAATATGACAGTGAGAGGACTGAAGAGAGGAGACAGGAATATAAGGAGATGGGACATAGAGCAAAGAGGGAAGTAGCTAAGGCAAAGCAGAGGGCGTACAATGAGTTGTATGGGAGACTGGACACTAAAGAGGGCGAGAAGGACTTGTACCGATTGGCAAGACAGAGGGATCAGGCTGGAAAGGATGTGCAGCAGGTTAGGCTTATTAAAGATGGGAATGGGAATGTTCTAACAAGTGAGGAGAGTGTGATGGGAAGATGGAAGGATTACTTTGAGGAGCTAATGAATGAAGAGAATGAAAGAGAAAGAAGAGTGGAGGTCATAGAAACTGTGGACCAGGAAGTGGGAAAGATTAGTGAGGGTGAAGTCCGGAAAGCTCTGAAAAGAATGAAGAAGGGGAAGGCAGTAGGACCTGATGACATACCAGTGGAGGTTTGGAAATGTCTTGGAGAGATGGCAGTGAGGTTTTTGACTCAAATATTTAATGGAATATTTGAGGGTGAGAAAATGCCTGAAGAATGGAGAAGAAGTGTGCTGGTTCCCATTTTTAAGAACAAGGGTGATGTACAGAGTTGTAGCAACTACAGGGAATTAAGTTGATGAGCCACACAATGAAGATCTGGGAGAGGGTTGTGGAAGCAAGACTTAGACAAGAGGTGACTATCTGTGAGCAGAAGTATGGTTTCATGCAAAGAAAGAACACCACAGATGTCATCTTTGCTTTGAGAATGTTGATAAAGGAGTACAGAGAGGGTCAGAAAGAATGCCATTGTGAGTTTGTGGATTTAGAAAAAGCATATGATAGGGTGCCAAGAGAGGAGGTGTGGTATTGCATGAGGAAATCTGGAGTGGCAGAAAAGTATGTTAGACTGATACAGGACATGTATGAAGACAGCAGGACATGTATGAAGACAGCAGGACAGTGGTGAGATGTGCTATAGGAGTGACAGTATCCAATGTCAGGAATCGGGGAGTTATTTTTGATAGTGCTTTTAAGTTAGACAAACAGATAAATGCTGTAGTTAAATCCGGTTTCTTCCAGCTAAGACTCATTGCCAAGGTGAAGTCTTGTCTCTCTTTCAGAGACCTTGAAAAGGTGATTCACGCTTTTATTACTTCTCGCTTGGACTATTGTAATTCACTGTATGTTGGTTTAGACAAATCATCTTTGCATCGTTTACAATCTGTCCAGAACGCAGCAGCTCGTCTTTTAACTTCAACTAAAAAATATGAACACATAACCCCTGTCCTGGCATCCCTTCACTGGCTCCCTGTCTGCTATCGAATTGATTTTAAGATTTTATTGCTTGTTTTTAAAATCTTAAAAGGTCTGGCCCCGTCATATTTATGTGATCTTATTAATATCTACACTCCTGTAAGAGCACTCCGGTCTACCAACCAGTTTCTCTTAGATGTCCCCAGATCCAAATGAAATCCAGAGGTGATCGGGCTTTTGCGGTTGCTGCTCCAAAACTGTGGAACAGTTTACCTGAGAAAGTAAAGACCGCTCAGACTGTTGACACTTTTAAATCTTCACTTAAGACTCATCTCTTTTACTTGGCATTTGATCCTCGCAGAATGTGAGATCAAATTTTGAGCAGATTTTATTGTTGTTGCATTTACTGATAGCTTTATTATGTTTAGTGGCACTAGATGCATTTTACTCTGTTTTTATTTTTTTTAACTGTAAAGCACTTTGGTCGACTTCGGTTGTTTTTATGTGCTATATAAATAAAATTGACATTGACATTGACATTGACAGATAGCTTCAAGGTGGAGGTGGGATTGCATCAAGGATTGGCTCTGAGCCCCTTCTTGTTTGCTCTGGTGATGGACCGACTAACAGATGAGGTCAGGCAGGAATCCCCATGGACTATGATGTTTGCAGATGACATTGTGATATGTGGTGAGAACAGGGAACAGGTGGAAGAGAACTTGGAGAGGTGGAGGTATTCACTTGAAAGAAGAGGAATGAAAGTCAGCCGTAGTAAGACAGAGTACATGTGTGTGAATGAGAGGGAGGCCAGTGGAACAGTGAGGCTACAAGGAGCAGAGGTCACAAAGGTGCAGGACTTCAAGTACTTGGGGTCCACTGTCCAGGAAAATGGGAAATGTGGTAAAGAGGTGAAGAAGAGAGTCCAGGCAGGATGGAGTGGATGGAGAAAAGTTTCAGGAGTGATTTGTGACAAAAAGGTGTCAGCAAAGGTCAAAGGAAAAGTTTACAAGACAGTGGTGAGACCAGCTATGTTGTATGGTCTGGAGACAGTGTCATTGACAAAAAGACAGGAGAAAGAACTGGAAGTAGCAGAAATGAAGATGCTGAGGTTCTCCTTAGGAGTGACAAGGATGGATAAGATCAGGAATGAGATAATCAGAGGTACAGCACATGTTGAACAACTGGGAGATAAAGTTAGGGAGGCCAGACTGAGATGGTTTGGACATGTCCAGAGGAGGGACAGTGGGTATATTGGTAGAAGGATGTTAGAAATGCAGCTGCCAGGAAAAAGACAAAGAGGGAGACCAAAGAGGAGATATATGGATGCAGTTAGAGAGGACATGAAGGTAGTTGGAGTGAGGACAGAGGATGCAGAGGACAGAGTGAGGTGGAGGAGGATGACTCGCTGTGGCAACCCCTGAAAAGGGAAAAGCCGAAAGAAGAAGAAGAAGATTTTTCTCTTACCCCCCCCCGTTGCCTGGCAGACATTCTGGGGGTGGGCCGTCGGGGGTTGCCCTGGACTATGGGGGGGTTCGGGCCTGGGGGTTTGCCGTGGGCGGGGCTGGCATTTCACTCTCCCTGGGGTTGCTTGGGCTCGGGTGTCCTGTGCTGTTGGCAGGGTGAGGGTTGGGCCGAATCTTGGATGTCAGCTACTCTTCACCCCAGAATGAATGGGCCTACCTCCTAGGCTTGGGTGTGGGCTACCCCATGTAGGGGGCAGGTACATATCTTGGACCTAGGGGGTATAGAGTGTACATCAGGATTATGAATGGAACATGTCGTTAATGTTTGTCTTTGTGTGAGTGAGGATGAGGGTGGGTCTGAGTGAGTGTGTCTGTGTATGAATGTCTAATTGTCAGGCTGGGATTTGGACTGCCCCCTCTCTGTTACATCTGAGGCTACTTAGTGTCATGCTCCTACCACGTGGCCCCCGAGTGGGTGTCCTTTTGCCTGCGGGCGTGCTGGGGGCCCTTGTTGTCGCTTTCAGGGGTTGGGCGCTTGGGCGTGTGTCGGCTGGGCCTGGTGGGGCTCGGGTCCTCTGGTCCTATCGGGTCTGAGGAGTGGGCGTCCCCGGTGCCTGGGGCTTGGTGTCTGGGCCTGGGGCTACGTCAGTGCAGCGAGCTCTTGCAACGGGCTCCGACGGGGACCTGTGGGTTTGTCACTGTTGGCCTCCCGGGGGTCATTGTGTGTAGTCGCTGGTGGAGCTCGTCCAGTTCTCCCTCTTGGTCAGATCTGGGGAGAGGGTGAGTTGCTCGTCCTGTTCGGGTGGCCCTGGGGACTCTGGGCTCGGGGTCCTTCTTGGGGTCTTGGGCTTTGATCTCCCCTTCTTCGTCTGCCTCGGGCCTTGGGGGGGCGGATCTCTGATGCTTCACGGTGGCTACTGAATGTTCTATTGGAGGAACCTTATTCACTTATGCATGTTCACAGCCACACACAAATGGATGCAGAGATGTATATGTAGATATCATATGCAGATATGTAGATAGATATGTGATATGAATGTATATGTATATATATTTGTAGGTATGGGTATGTTTATTTATGGAAATCTACTGCAAGGTCATGAATATTATTAGTCTTTATGCATGTGTATTTTGTTGCTATGTTCTGTCATGTGCTTTGCAGGATTGCGGACGGAGGTTGGGTGTGTTTGCCTTGTGCTCTTTTTGTGGATAATTGTTGTGTTTTGTTGTCTTACTTTCTAGCTTTCCTCTCTCTCTCTTAAAAAAAAAGAAAAAAAAAAAGAAGCAGGGTTGCCGGGCGGGGATTATGGTTAGCCTGCGGGCGGACGCTAAAACTGGGAGACCCCCGATGCCGGCTCTTTTTCTGTCTAACGTCCGCTCGCTGGACAGCAAAATGGATTTGCTTCGTCTGAAAGTGACAACGTCGGAGGAAATGAAGAAGTGCTCGGTGCTTTCCCTCACAGAAACGTTGATTTCTAAGGAAACGCCAGACTCTGTATGAACTGGATGACAGACTCTTTTTTAGAGCAGACCGTTGCACCGAGACTACGGGAAAAACACGAGGCGGCGGTGTTTGTATGTATGTGAGTACAAACTGGTGCACGAATTGTGCTGTTATCAAACGACTATGCACAACTGCTATGGAGCTAATAACAGTGAGGTGCCATCCCACTACCTCCCCGCGAGTTCTCAGTGATCCATATCACGGTAATTTACATCCCTCCTGATGCTAATGCTAATGTTGCCCTGGAAGAAATTCATGACTTAATCAGCTCGCTACAGTGTAAATATCCAGAGGGGCTCTGCATTGATTTAGGTGACTTTAATCAAGTGAATTTAAAGGACTGTCTCCCAACCTTCAACCAACACGTATCCATAGCAACACGAGGAAGTAACACGCTCTACCATGTTTACACAAATGTGAGGGGCGCGTACACAGCGAAGCCACGCCTCCCGCTCGGTTTTTCAGACCATTTATCCATCCTTATGGTCCTAGCCCAACTCCTCCCACTGAGACGCTCCAAACCAAAACAAAAGGAAGTCAAATGCTGGCTCCAGGACAGCACCTTAATGCTGAGAGACTGCTTTGAAAAACAGACTGGAATGTTTTCAGGAAGGCAGCTGACCATGAAGGTTAAGTGGACCTTGAACTATATGCCTCCTCAGTACTAGGGTATATTAGCACATGCTCTGAAAATGTATCCGTAAAAAAATATGTTAAATGTTACCCCAACACAAAACCCTTTTTAAACGCAGAGGTTCGCACCCTGCTGGCAGCTAGGAACGTTGCCTTCAAATCTGGAGACTCAGAGGAGCTGAGAAAGACCAGGAAAGAGCTGCTTGCTGTCATTAAGAGGGCCAAGGCCACATATGCACAGAGGATCGAGGGTCAGTTCACCTCACAAGACCCACGGAACATGTGGAGGGGCATCAAATGCATAACTGATTATAAAGGCAGGAGCAAACAATGCTCCAAAGACCCATCTCTGCCTGATGCCCTCAACAAGTTTTATGCACGCTTTGAAGACCCAAACAGACCACCCAGCACCAGACTCACCTCACCACCAGATGAAGTGCACCTCAGCGTGACCGTAGCAGAAGTGAGAGGTAGTCTCAGAAGGATCAACCCTCATAAAGCAACTGGACCGGACAACAACCCCGGGAAAGTTCTGAAGGAATGTGCGGATCAGCTCTGTGAGGTGCTGGCTGACATCTTCAACACCTCACTTGCCCTGGAAACAGTTCCCACCTGCCTGAAGACCACCACCATCATCCCAGTCCCAAAAAGCTCCACAGTGACTGGTCTGAATGACTATCGGCCGGTGGCCCTCACCTCGATAGTCGCAAAATGCTTTGAGAAACTGGTCATGACCCATATCAAGACAACCGTCAACATCAACGAGGACCCTCATCGGTATGCGTACCGTGAGAACCGATCAACAGAGGATGCCATCTCTTCTGTGGTCCACACTGCGCTCACCCACCCGGATCAGAAGGACTCCTACGTCCGTATGCTCTTTGTGGACTTCACATCTGCCTTCAACACCATGATCCCCCAAACTCTGATGGACAAACTATCCACACTTGGACTAAACCCCTCCATTTGTAACTGGGTACTAGATTTCTTAACAAACAGACCTCAGTCCATGAAGATCCACAATTTCTCATCCTCCACTATTACCCTCAGCACTGGCTCTCCTCAAGGATGTGTGCTGAGCCTTCTTCTGTTCACTCTGCTCACATATGATTGTGCAGCTACCCATCCAGGCTGTCATATTGTAAAGTTTGCAGATGATACAGCTGTGGTGGGATGCATCACAAACAATGATGAGTCCAGCTACAGACAGGAGGTGGAACACCTGGAGAGCTGGTGCAAAGAGAATAACCTTCACATGAATGTGAAGAAGACAAAGGAGATGATTGTGGACTTCAGAAGGAACAAACAAACCCACACCCCACTGAACATAAGTGGATCTGCGGTGGAAGTGGTCTCCAGCTACAAGTACTTGGGTGTACACATGAATGATAACCTCAGCTGGAGCAACAACACCACCAGCCTGATCAAGAAAGGTCATCAGAGACTCTACTTCCTCAGACGGCTGAGACGAGCTGGTCTGAGTAGCCCAGTCCTCACCTCCTTCTACAGGTGTGCAGTGGAGAGCATCCTGTGCTCCAGCATCAACGTGTGGCATGGAGGCTGCACAGTTGCAGAGAGAAAAGCTCTGCAGAGAGTGGTGAAGGCTGCACAGAAGTCTGTTGGAGTCAGTCTCCCCACCATCACAGACATTTACACCTCCAGATGCAGGAAAAGAGCCACCTGCATCATGAAAGACCCCACTCACCCAGCACACACACTCTTTGCCCCACTCCCCTCAGGAGGGCCAAGGCCACATATGCACAGAGGATCGAGGGTCAGTTCACCTCACAAGACCCACGGAACATGTGGAGGGGCATCAAATGCATAACTGATTATAAAGGCAGGAGCAAACAATGCTCCAAAGACCCATCTCTGCCTGATGCCCTCAACAAGTTTTATGCACGCTTGGAAGACCCAAACAGACCACCCAGCACCAGACTCACCACCGGAGGTTGAGGAGCATCAAATGTAGAACCACTAGACTGAGGAACAGCTTCTACCCTGAGGCTGTTAGACTCATGAATAAATAAATAATAAGAATAATCACTGCAAAATATCACATCATGCTGATGCTGATCTGTTTTCTTGTTGCTGTGTTCATCTGTGACCATCTGCTCATACAGACTCATGTTCGTGCTGCTGTTTGTAATGATGTTTTTCTATTACATTAGGGCTTAGTGTATTTCTAGTTGATGTTTTTCTTAGTTATATCCGAGATGTTATTACTGTTTTTCTCTTACATTTTGTTGTTGGATGTAACTGGGACCCTGTGTACATAATCTCGTTTCATCACATGTACCACATGCGGTGCAAATGACAATAAAGACTCTCTGACTCTGACTTAAGTCCGTGATAAACAGCAGATTTACAGCAGGGAAATCAACGTTCGTAATATTGTTTGCTTGTGTTTACTTCGATCACACAACAACCGAGGTTTTATTTTTAAAAAAATTCCTGCGAGTTCGAGAAGCTGTCTTTCCACCAGACGGACCGGTTCGGATAGGACCAGAATGAAAACAGCAGAGTCCAGTTCATTAACGTAGTTACAGTTTGGTTAACGTGTTTTTAATAGTGTTCAATTTAATTCTCAGTGTTTGTGACATACAATTTGTGGTATTGAATAAATAAATAAAAAATAAACCCGGTGTCTTCATTTTCAACTTTAATAACACGTAGCATGTTACGCATCGTTTAAATTACGTAACAAGTCCAGACAGCTTCATTTAGCTCAGATAACTTTATATATCTCCCACGCTAACATAAATACTGTTTATTATTGTTAAACTGTTATTATTTAGCACATTTAGTATGTTATAGTGCAACGTGATGTGTGAAATATCCGCCTGCCTTGTTCAATAAACAGTGATATTAGAACTGGATCAGACTGTGTCTCTTCCAACACAGATGCAGCTAGATTCAGCTGTAGATTAATTAAATATGAGACTCAAAATATATTCCATCAGTCGTAGTTCAGAAAGCGGTGTGTGTCCGCCACCATTGTTGTTGATAGAAATGCCGACTGTCCGCGAGCGCATGTGGTTCAAACAAAAGCTCAGCGGGAGATGTTTATGTTATCAACGGGGGGTCAGCGAAAAACCTCCACTCTGGAAGGTGGGTTCAGAAACCTTCGGATTCAACGAGTGGGGCCAGTGGTCTCGTGTAAACGATGAGAAAAACCGCAGAGAGAAAGGAGCGGTTTCACTCAAAATACGCGTCGTGTAAACGGCCCCTTAGTATCTTAAAAGCAACAAATGAAGATTTTAACTTATTATGACATGACAACAAGTGCTTTACTGGAGTAGTGTCACAGAAGCAAAGCCATTGTGCTGCAACAAAACTCTTATGAAGAATTTGAATGCTTGAATCGTTATTCCTTAACTTGGAAATAAAATACTCTCAAACTGACACTGAATGCTGATGACTGGATAAGGTGTGTGTGTGTGTCAGTATGTTTATGCTCCACATGCACATATACAGTGCTGTCACTCTAGTAATCAGCCTCCACGCGAGCTTGATTGAATAATAAATTACTCCCATCAATGCATCATTACATTCAGTTAGATTAGGTTCCTCAAAATATTTACCCATGCAAAGCAATTCAAGAAGATTAGTCTATCATTTTAAATTGCAACTCTCCATGGCACGCAATCATAAAAGAGACAGAAAGTGCAAAAGGGGAGGAAAGTTTAGCTCCATCTTCTCATTTTCATGCAGAACTGAATTGTGTGCATCTGGGTTTTGGGAGTGGGGTGGGACATACTCCCATGTGGATGTGGTTTGTAAACCTCTTTCACATTAGAACAGGTTTGGAAGGAAACTGGGGTGTCTAATAATAACAATAGACTTGTTTGAAAAGAGAGAAAAAAACATTAAGGTCTGTCTGATGAAATGATTAGCATATTTGGAGGAATAAAGATTTAATTTTATATATGATAGACAGCTTCATAAGACATTTGAATACATTTGAAGACAATGCCAATATTTAGAAATACAATATGTTGCAAAAGTATCTCCCCTTGTTATTTTTTTCTTGCTTTGCCACAAATCTAAAGAGATATCAAATCATAAAAATAAAAAAAAGGTGGGGGGTGGGATGAACTGAACAGGAATGCATGTGTTTGGATGTATGACATACATGTTGTCATCCCCCTAGGCCTTGATGACCTAAAATATTTTAGAAATAATAATAATAGTCATTATTATTATTATAAAGAATTTACCTGGGAGAAATCTTGGTGTGAAATGACCTACATAAGTCCTGATATCACCCATATTCAACACCAGTTCAAGACCTCTAAATATTAAGAGCTACCACCACGGGAGACAGCATGAAGACCAAGGAATTATCCAGACAGGTCAGAGGAAATGTTGCGGAGAAGTAAAAGTTAGGGTTGGTTTACAAAAATGTCCCAAAGTATGATCATCTCAAAGCCCTATTAAACCCATTAAATGGAAAAACGAAATATTCTACCAAAAAAGAAAGCCAATCAAGAGAGGTCTAAAGAAGTTACGGTAAGTCTGATCCTCTGGACATTCAAAACACAAAAAATAAATCAACAAAAATGGTAGAAATGTTTCGTCTTTCATCCGGTCTACACTCATCTCCAGGCCAGCGGCCACTCTTTCAGGGATGAAGATGTTCACAGCCTTGATAGAGAGGAACAATGGTTTGAGAGAGGAGTAAAGGAGGCCATCTTTGTAAAAGAAACTGTCCATCATTAAACAGGGATGGAGGCCTCCATGTTCAACAGTCCCCCTCTTACTATGCTGTTATTGCTAGTATCACTCAGCCCCCTGTGCTTCTCTTCTTCTCTATTGTAGAAGCAACCATCAGGGTGCTAACAATACATTGTTAGGCTGATGGTCCTCCTTGATCATGTGAGCAGATGGTTTTGGCTGTCAGCAGCAAACTCAGCAAAGACTGAGCGGAATACAGCTCCTCAGACTGAAGAAGTATTTCGGATGAAAGACAAAACGTTTCTACCTTTTTTTTTTGAACGTCCAGAGGACCTGACTTAACTTCTTTAGATTTTTCTAGCTTGATTATAAAGCATGCATCAGGACAATCAAAAGAGGGTTTTCTACTAAAACTCACAGAGCAGAAATGGAAAGCATTAAACATTTAAACCATCAAGAAGCCAAAGAAAATACTGGCATCATCAAACATCATGCCCACAGTGGGATGGTAGGTTATTGGCTAAAGTATCATACTATACTGAACAACTATTGGCTAATCTCTAAACACTCTATTCTTGCTAAGGTTCTGGAAAAACTAATTAGAGTCTAAGACTTAGACCACTGACCCAACATGGCATTCTTGTATTACTCCTCTTCCGTACAGTATTAAAACAAACAAAACGACATAGTTTCGAATAAGTGTAAAATATTCTTAAAATAAATAAGTTAAAATACACAAATAACTAGTGCCATTCCGAAAACTATAATATGCTTTATGATTTGTTCTTTGTTCGACTGCCCCTAGTGGTCTGGAGCACTTCGGTTGTAGCTTTTTCTATTTGCAGCTCTTTTTAAAAATTTGCAGCCGTCCGTTTGCAGAGCGTTTTGTTTTAGCAGAGCGTTTAATTTTATGCAGTGTTTTTCTCTTCTTGCAACCGTCTTTTTAAATTTGCAGCACTTATCTCTTCTTGCAGCGCGTTTGCACCCCTCGGCCACCATAGATCTATGAGGGAAGTGAAGCACTATGTAGCATCTTAGCTCTGTATTGCACACCACTAGCTTAGCGCTATGTTAGTTCCGGAGGTTTTCGACATGGGGTGGGGAGGCTAGGATTCTTAAGAGGAGCAGGATGTGCTCTATTCACACAAGGAGAGCTTTGATCAGACTACTTCTTGTTGCTCTCTGAAATAGTTATGGAATCAAGTGTTTACTTATGTAGGTAAATGTAGAAGTTTTACAACCCATTAAAATACACCAGAATGCAGGAAATGGCATTTATTCTAAATTTTCTGGGGGAGGATCCCCAGAACCCTCCACCAGTGTGTCCCCCGGGAAGAACACTATTCAGAATTTTTTTTAAACCTTTCTAAAAAAGCTAAGTCTGGTCCTCTGGACATTCAAAAAACAAAACAAAACAAATGGTAAATGGAGCTTACTTATATAGCGCTTTCCAGCCCCTTATGAGGGGCCCCAAAGCACTTCACAGTACCAGCCATCCACCCATTCATACACACATTCATACACCGGTAGTGGCAGACTGTCATGCAAGGCGCTGCCAGTCCTACCGGGAGTAACTCGGGGTTAAGTGTCTTGCCCAGGGACACAACGAGGTATGCAGTGACTGGGGATCGAACCCCAGACCTTCCGGTCCTGAGCCGGCTGCCCTGCCTCTACACCATCTCGGCCCAAAAACAGATCAAAGCAAAACAAATTGTAGAAACGTTTCGTCATTCGTCCGAAAGACTCCCTCATTCTGAAAAGAAAGACGAAACATTTCGACATTTTTTTTTTTTTTTCAATGTCCACAGGACCAGACTTAGCTTTTTTAGATGTTTCTACCTGGATTATTGAGCATGCATCAGGGTACTTTGACAACTTTCTCTTCAGTTCAGCATCTTGTTCTTGTGGAGGAGTGGATGAGAAGGAGAGCCATGGACAACACCTCTGTCCAATCCCTCCAAAAAGCAGCTCTGTGTCCCTGGATATGTGTGTGGGTGAATGCGGGGGGTACATGTGTGTGTGTGTTTGTGTGTGTGTGTATGTGTCAGCACCAGCCTGTGAGTCCACACATTCCGTCTTAGTTAGAGACGAAGGTGGCTTTGGGTAAATGGAAGTGGAGCAGTGCCAGGCTTACATCTTCATTCCACTTTAGGAAATGAAGGGCAGCAATGAATCGATGGAAATGGATCACAAGGAAAATGTGGGCAGTTTTACATCAGAGACTGAAGCAGTCCAAAAGTACTGCAGGTCACTGAGAGTTATTGCAAGAGGGCCAAAAAGCAACAAAAAAAAATCTGCTTTATTGTGCAGCTGGGCCTGTGTCACACTCTCCAGCTGTTTGGATTCAACTTATCAACAGCAACAGTATTGTTTCTTCATTTCATGTGCAGCACATCACTCACACTGTGGAATTTATCACTCTCTAAATGGCGTCAGATAGAAACTATCTGGGTGCATCCTTAATTTGGAGATACTGCAGCCAAAATGCCTCTGACAAAAAATGAATAAGAAAAGCTGAATGTGTTTTAGAGCTGTAAAACTGCAAGCCAAACCCCTACCATACATAGTGTAATATTATCCTTTTTTTTTCTAAGAGCACCACATTAAAACTTACTGTTCAAAGCGTAAATTGCGAATGTCCCCTTGATTAATCTTCACTATGCAGTCATTCTCCTGGAATAGATGCTCCTGTTCAGCTTTTCCTCCAGGCTCCAAACGCTTCACCAGCAAACCCTGTGTCCTGCAAAATAGCACACAACTGATTAAAGAAGATTTAAACAACCGGTTTGACAATTATAAAACACATTTTATAATACTGCGTGGAAAAGGTTTGGGTTGAATTCCAAGACAATATAGAGTGGCTAGTCTAGTAAAACTGTTGTGAGTGAATCAAAAAGGCGTTCAATTCAAGATCAACTGGACTTTATTTGTAACAGAAGACGTTTCGCTCATCATCCGATAAGCTTTCTCAATTCTTTGAAGACTGTGAGAGGGAGAGAGAAGTTATAAGCAAGCTGGGCCACTGATACACACCAAAACAGGTAAATTGGAAGCTAACACACACACATATTTGGGATAACACGTGCCTGTGACCCATTCAAAGTTCAGTGTGTGAAAAAGCAGAGCTTACACACACTGAACTTTGAATGGGTCACAGGCACGTGTTATCCCAAATATGTGTGTGTGTTAGCTTCCAATTTACCTGTTTTGGTGTGTATCAGTGGCCCAGCTTGCTTATAACTTCTCTCTCCCTCTCACAGTCTTCAAAGAATTGAGAAACCTTATCGGATGATGAGCGAAACGTCTTCTGTTACAAATAAAGTCCAGTTGATCTTGAATTGAACGCCTTTTTGATTTATCATGTCCTGGACGACTGAGAATCTTCACCAGCATGTTGTGAGTGAAGAATGAAAAACTTCTGTTTTAAAGAAAAGTACTAAGGATTGTCAAGGCTGAGGGGAATTTTCTTTTCTTCGAGGTATTCAGAAAACACACAAGCTGATTGTTTGGGTCACAGTTAATCGTGATGTTTAAAGGAACATATTACAATGAACTGCCAAAAGTTCCTGGAGAAACTTTGACGGGGACTGCCACGTTGCGGCCATTTTAAAAATTTGATTAGACAGTCCTGTGTGTTGTTGGGCATTGCTCTCAGCTACCAAAACACCCATTTGCCACTTAATATCTCTAAAATAGCTGATTTATAGTATTTTTCCTGTTTAGCTCAGGTGGCCATCTTAGATTTTGGATTTGGAATCAGAGCCCAGTAGAGATTGTTCTCAGCTGGTAACACACCAACTTTCAACTGAATAGCTCTAAAAACCTCTGAGTTATATCCATTTTAAATTAGCTTTGGTGGCCATATTGGATTTTTTTATTTAAATTCAGAATATGTTGCGCTTTGTTGTCAGGTACCACCACACCAAACTTCAGCTCAATATCGAACCAACCATTTTAGCCTTGTTTGTCCTCAGGCTGTTTCTGTCAGTAGCAAGTTGGCCAGCCGACCTAAAACATTTGATTGTACATGATGATTGGGTGTTTTGGATGGCTAGGCCCTGTTTGCATGTGTAAAAGCCTACGTCTGAGATTCCAACAGGAGTTTGGCTTGAAACACAGCAGTGAAGGCTACCTATGGGACAGATCTGTTTGGCAGGCCGCGGACTAACAAAGTCTTCCCAATGGGAGACCAAACGTTTCTCGCTTAAAGAAAGTGGTCAAGATGACATGATTTAGCCTTTTTTCTTGTTATCTACCTGGATGATTGAGCTTACAAAACTTTTTTCAGATCAATATTGTTTAAAATAGTAGAGTTATCTTATTTTTCTTGTTTAGCTAAGGCGGCCATCTTGGATTTTTAATTTGCATTGGAAATGCGTCACAACTTGCTCTCAACTATGACAATACCAAATGTCTCTGCTGTATAAGTCAAATAATGACTGTGTTATAGTAAATTTAGAATTTTCGTAGGTAGCTGTTTCAGCCATCTTGAACCAAAATGGCCACAAAAGTTAATCAGTGTTTTGTTTGAGACCTTTTCTCTCTAGGTCATGTGACCTCACTGTGGCAGTTAGAAGATGTTGAGTTCTGTCAGTGTTTTTCATTGAGAAAAATGGCATCATTGTTTGTAAATTACATTGCCACGGTAACTCAAAATACCAATAGAATTAAAACTGTTGCTAGTCAACTTCCCTCTCACCTGTCCAACAACAACATTTATGAAGAGGTTTCAATCTGGTTTTCGCCCCCACCATAACACAGAAACAGCTCTAATAAAAATTACTAACGACCTTCTTATTGCTGCTGACTCTGGTCTTCTGTCCATCCTCATTCTTCTTGATCTAAGTTCTGCCTTCGACACCATCTGTCATTCTATCCTCCTCAACAGACTAACCTCCATTGGCATCTCAGGTACCCCGTTAGACTGGTTCACCTCCTATCTCTCTGACCGCACTCAATTCATTCAGCTTAAATCCTTCTGTTCCCAGTCTTCCCCTGTCTCCACGGGTGTCCCCCAAGGCTCTGTCCTCGGACCCCTCCTCTTCATCATTTACCTCCTTCCTCTAGGTCACATCTTCCGCAAATATGGCGTCCATTTCCACTGTTATGCTGATGACACACAGCTCTACTTGTCATCAAAACCTAACTCCACCCACCCACCCTCCATCCTCACCGACTGTCTCAATGAGCTAAATCACTGGTTTTCTAACAATTTCCTTCAACTAAACAGTAACAAAACAGAAATCATTCTCGTCGGTACCAAAAACTCTATTTCAAAATCAGAACATCTTCTCGTCCCCCTTAACAACTCTCTGCTATCCCCCTCCCCTCAGGTCAAGAGCCTCTGTGTCATCCTCGACACCACTCTCTCCTTCACTTCACACATCAACAATATTACTCGGTCTGCCTATTTCCACCTCCGTAATATTAACCGTCTCCGTCCTTCTCTCACACCCCGCTCCACAGCCATCCTGGTGCACAGTCTTGTGACTTCCCGTATCGATTACTGCAACTCCCTTCTCTACGGCCTCCCCAACAAATCTCTCCACAAGTTACAGATGGTCCAGAACTCAGCTGCCCGTGTCATCACTCAAACCTCCTCCTATAACCACATCACTCCTGTCCTGCAGCAGCTCCACTGGCTCCCGGTTAAATCACGCATCATCTTCAAAATTCTACTCCTCACGTTCAAAGCTATCCACAACCTTGCCCCTCCTTATCTATCTGACCTACAAATCTCCATCCCATCACGCTCTCTCAGATCCTCCTCTTCGCTACATCTCCATGTACCCTCTGCCCACCTCTCCACCATGGGGAGCAGGGCCTTCACCTGCTCTGCCCCTCACCTCTGGAACGCTCTACCACCAGACCTTGGAAACACCACCTCCCTTTCTCTGTTCAAGACTGCCTTGAAAACACATCTCTTTAGACTAGCTTATCATTAACTTTACTAAATGTATTTTTATTATTTTGCATTTTATAATCTTTATGTATTTTATATTTCAATTTGTCACTGATAATGTTTGCACTGTATTGGTTTGTTAAGTGTCCTTGGGTGTCCTGAAAGGCGCTTTTAAATAAAATGATTATTATTATTATTATTATTATAAAATTAACAGTACACAACACAGCACCAAGCTGGTCGTTTTGATATAACATTTGTGGGGGACACATTCCAATTTAGGACACTTTAAAGTTGATAGAAGAGCAAGACCCTATTCATGTGGATAATAATAGGGGTGGCTACCTTTCTAGGCAGTCTTCAATAACCTGCTGCAAGCTAACAAAAGTTTACTTTCCGAACCCAGAAAGAAAGCAGAAATTTGTATGTCCTAGAAATATGCTGCATTACAAACTCAGTTTTACAATTCTGCCTGTCCTCCTGTCCTCTACTCTACTTTTCTTTCAATGTGCAGATCTGAGCGAGTGGCAGGCAACTTGTCTGAAATAATCTAGACTACAAGCCAGCAGATCATCTTTTGGCTTCCAAGGGGACGTTACAGCCTCCTTCCCTGGAGCTTAAGGAGAGAGCTGGCTGTGCTGGAATAAATAGCAAAAGAGGTTCACTACATTGCCATCTCAGCAATCCCTTCAGAAAAGGAGACATTTGCTTTCAAATACTCCCTGCCTCCATTTCCCTCCGAATAAATACATCAGTGAGCTCCCTGAGGCTTTATCTGGGCCTTAAGGATAACCACATGCAAAGAGATCTGATGTAGCTTACACAGCAGTGCAATAAAATACAGCTAACATCTAAAGAGCGGGAAGATTCAGTTAGGTGGTAGTCGTTTTGCACATCATCCGTGTCTTTTATTAAAAAAATTAAGAGTTTCACGTTTAAAACATGTAGAAGAAAGTCATCCATCCATTAATTTTACGTGCTTCTTCCTTTTTGGGTCTCAGGGGCCACCGATGCCCATATCCAGCAGTGTCTGTGCAAGAGGCAGGGTCCCCCCTGGACAGTAGTCAGTCCATCACAGGGACACAGAGACAAACGAAACAAACAGCCATTCAAGGCCCCGGCAGAGCTCTGCGTAAGTCAGTATGCCGCTGTACGCCGTACGTACACAGAGGCACTAGCGTAGCTCCGCAGGGCACGAACGTGCAAAGCTCAAATTTTACGACCGCGTACGCGAGGCGCGTTGTCTCACAATAAACTGCCCGGCGCCGGACTGTTTTGTATGAGACACAAATGTATTAAATTCCTCTTCTTCATCCCTGATCTGGACTTTTCTTTTGTTTTTTTGCCAAAAGTCAAGTTATCGCTTCCTCCTCCGTTCACTCCATGTCTGAAATGATGAAAAATGAATGAATTTTCACGAGCGAATTAAACTTGGGTCCTACGTGGCTGCGCAAGGTTCTACAGATTTCCTGGTGGGCTGTGGGCTGCAGGACCAGCGCTCCCTGTTTTTATTTTTTAGAACTTGTTATTAACATATAAAGTTTAGAACACCACAGCAGCTGCAGCCTGAGCCAGCTCGTGCCTTTTTTTCCCCCCACCTGACCTGTCAATCAATTCAGAGCTGTGCTGGTGAACGCGTGCGCACAGAACACACGTGTAGACTGCCTGGGCCTTCACTCTCTCACTCTCATCTAGGGACTATCAGTCTAACATGCATGTTTTTGGTCTGTGGGAAGAAACCGGAGTACCGGAGAAAACCTATGCATGCACAGAGAGAAGATTCAAACTCCACCCAAAAAGGTCCCAGGCTGGGATTCAATCCTGCAACCTTCTTGCTGAGAGGTGGCAGTTCTACCAAGTGTGTCCCATAGCAGAAAATAATTTACAAACTAATCTAATAAATTATCTCATGAATTAAGTTGCACAAACAAACGGGTGAATCATTTTCACACACTGTGTGAAGACAGTTATTTTGTGACAGTGTTTACTGTAGAAGTCAATTGTAGATATAAAACTGGGGAGTGGCGGCTCAGAGGCTAGAGAAGGCGAGCCTGTAATCAGAAGGTTGCTGGTTCTACCGACAACACCTAAATGTGGGTGGGAAAGGTGAAGCACCCACACCTGTCTCCACCCTCATTTCCCCACTCTGGGCTCTTGAGCACGGCCCTTAACCTCCACCATCTGCTCCCTCGGGCACCCTAGATGGCAGCTCTCTGCTCCACACAGAGGGCTGTGGTAGCTCAGTGGTCTGTGGTCGTGTCAGGAAGGACTTCTGGCGTAAAAACAATTACCAGTACCAAGCCTTTGTTTGAGTTAATACACTGTGGAGACACCAGAAGA
>JBBPBX010006328.1:36977-51255 GCA_038048925.1 Garcialebias charrua
ATATATAGGTATAGGTACATAGGTAAAGAGTTGGCTGAATGGGGATATCCAGACTTGCACTACTGACCCCTTTCAAATCATCAGTGGGTATAAAGGGTTTAGTAACAAGCTGAAATTAAAAATCACAAAATGCTTTTGCTTCTTTACCTATGTGTCAGAGCTGCACTGTCAGATCATCTTAAGGTTGCAGAGCTTTGAATAACTGCTGGCACTGCTGAAGCAAACATGATTGTGCTTCATCCTTGTATTGTCAGCTCAAAAACAAAGTTGTGCCCACTGAGATAAAAGTGTGGACATCCTTAAATGACTGCTGATCTGCTAGCAGACCAGAGGGAGTAGATAATGGGGTTTAGCTGATCCCTGATCAGTATTCAAAGCTGCAACAGCAGGTTTGGGGATAAAGCAGCATCTTGTAGAGATTTGAAAATATGGTTTTGTAACTGTAATGTTGTGCTGACTGAAATGCAGTCAACAAAAATAAATATAAAAAAATTGTTTTTTTAGTGTGTTTTTTTACTGCATGTCACCAAATTAAGAACTATATATGGGTAAATTAAATTTGTAGTTAGAAGAGTATATGAAGGCCCTGCAGGAAAATACACACACAAACAGAAACACTTTGAGAGGTAGAAATGTATCTGTACATGTTGAAAGGTCATGTGATTGTACTGCAATGATTGTCACAATGGACAACATAGATAACATAGTTGGCATCACAGTCACACTACTGGTAACAAGTCATTAAATTGTGGCACCCTTTTGGGTCTGGGTGCAAGCAGTTAGTCAATCCAGTTGTTATCAATGGCCATTGCAATTGTGCGGACCAGATCTTGCTCAAATCCCACCAGAACAGTGAGATGCTTCCCTAATAACAAACACTGGATCACCTCTGACCTGAAGGAACTGCTAAACCAGTAAAAAGAGCCTTCAGGGAGGGAGACAGGGAATTATTGAGGAGTACACTGAAGCAACTAATAGTCAAGATAAGAAACAACAAGGAGGGGCACAAGAAGAAGCTGGAGAGCAAGTTCCAGCAGAACAATATGAGAAGTGTGGTCAGGGATGAAGAAGATCACAGGCTTCAAGCAGAAGAAGGACCAGAAGGATGGAAGCTTGGACAGAGCCAATGAATTGAACACATTCTTCAATAGATTCAGTTCAGGAACAAGCTCAGCATCCTCCTCTCTTGTCACAATCCAAACAGACATACCACCCCCCGTTGACCCAAGGCTGTCCTGTCACACCTCACATATTGTATCTAACACCTCAGTCATGGACCCTTCTTCTTCTATGTTGGTCTTCAACCAAATCAGAAGATGCTGATACCTCCTTTGCCTCCCCCCTCTGCGTCTCCAGAAGTCAGGTGAAGATGCAGCTGGAGAGACTGAACCAGAATAAGACTGCAGGTCCAGATGGTGTCAGTCCCAGAGTCCTGAAGGTCTGTGCAGAGAGGCTCTGTTGGATTCTGCAGCACCTCTTCAACCTTAGCCTGGCCCAGGAGAAGGTTCCAGTGTTGTGGAAAACACCCTGCCTTGTTCCAGGACCAAATAAAACACACCCATCAGTCTTCAATGACTATGAACCTGTTGCCCTGACATCCCACATCATGAAGGTCCTGGAGAAACTTCTGTTGGCCCACCTGACTAAACAAACAAGCACATATCAGGACCCACTGCAGTTTGCTTATCATATCAGCGTGGTCTTGGAGTTGAATATGTCATCATACACCTGCTTCAGCAAACTCACTGTCATGTAGAAAAGGCAGACCTCCTGTGAGAGTCATGTTCTTTGATTTCTCCAGTGCATTTAACACAATCCAGCCTGATCTGCTTTGTCAGAAACTCCATAAGACTCAGGTGGAGGCCTCAACAATCACCTGGATCAAAGACTACCTGACAAACAGACCACAGTTTGTGAGACTGAAGGGTTGTGTGTCTAACCAGGTGGTCAGTAGCTCAGGAGCACCACAGGGTACTGTACTCTCACCATTCCTTTTCACTCTGTACACCTCAGATTTCCAGTACAAAACAGACTCATGTCATGTGCAAAAATATTCAGATGACTCTGCAGTGGTCGGGTGTATCAGAGAAGGACAAGAAGTACAGGGAACTGGTGGACCGCTTTGTGTTATGGTGTGGAAACAATCATCTCATCTTGAATCTGAACAAAACAAAGGAGATGACTGTAGATTTCAGGAGAAACAGGAACAGGTCCAACACTATTTCCATCATGGGAGAAGAAGTGGAGGTGGTGGAGAAGTATAAATACCATGGGGTTCATCTGGACAACAGACTGGACTGGAAATGCAACAATAAAACTGTCTACAAGAAGGGACAGAGTAGATTGTACTTCTTGAGGAAGCTGAAGTCTCCGGTGTTTGCAGCAAAGACGAGAACGACCCTAATAGCCATGGTTCACATGCAGATTGGCGAGATGTCACTATACCACCCGGTATATGTGTCTGAACTTGACTCACTCCGGGCTCCATTTGTGGTTGGCCAAGATTTTATAAATCGCTTTGAAGCGATTAGAAATTATGGCAATCAGACAATGTGGGCCACAGTGAGCAGTCCACTGCCATTCGTGGTACCTCCCCAAGGTCAGGACACTGACTGTCTAACAGCAGGTACCGCTGAGGTAAAAAAGGATTCCCCAACCGAGACCACAGACCCGGTAAGTGAACCTTCATATACAGATGAGACAGAGGAGACTCAACAATTGGACCAGACTCTGGCCCATCACGAGGACCTCCTCTGCGAGCTGACACCTTCAGCACTCACTGAGCCCTACCTACCACCGGTAGAAGAGGGTGTGGTGATCCAAGGGTCCCACACCGTTGACGCTTTACTGTCCTGTGGGACAGGTAATGCGGCATACAGCCAAGCTTTCAGTGAAGTCTTGGTTCAAGGACATCTGAGCCCACGTAGTGACAGTCTACAACACACTGGCAGTCACTTGGACTTCATTGTTACAGATTTTGAGGACCCCTCCTCAAACAAAAGGGGGGCAGACTCACACTTCCTACCACAGGTAGAGGACGGTGTAGAGGTCCAAGGATCACGCACCGAGAACGCTGTGCTGTCCTCTGGGACAGGTAATTCAGTTATCATCCAAGCTTTCAATGAAACCTTGGTTCAAGAGCATTTGAATCTAGAACTACTCAGAGAGGACATAGTTCTTACAGACTCAAAGAGCGCCTCTTCATTCATGAAGTGGGAAGACACACCTCATAACGACAGTGACACGTCGCGGTCTGACCTGTCAGACACGCCTGCGACTGCTCCGACAGTTGTGACACACCTGAATTACGCAGAAAGAGGTAAACGTACAGAGATACGTTGGCCGAAACCTGTAAGGTTCCTGTACAAGGTTCCCAATAAACTGCGCGAACAGCTTAAACTAAACAATGGCATCCTAACTCGTGCCCATGGACGGACGTCCACACCCGTGTGCATGGTCCCTCATGACCACAGGGGGGTGATGTTAGGTCATGCCCATGTCAAGGACAAAGATTTCAATAACCCCACAAACGACAAAGATCTCGCAAACTCACAGACTTCATGGGAAAATAAGGTCGTCCAAGCACAGGATAGTAAATAAACTAAACAGTTTAAACTATACTAGTTGCGAAAAGAAACCGTTCCAACTAGAACTTAGAAACGCTAAGCATAAAACCCACAACAAAAACTAACCTTAACAACCGTTTAAATCTGCAGGATTTAATTGACATCGGTTATAAAGCTAAGAACTGTTTTTCTTGTGTGTGACACGTGGAATCTGACGACCAGAGTGAGTTTGACGTAGTGAAACGTTGTTTTTAGTTGCTTGATTGCTACTTTTGTTGTTATTGACGTTGTTATTGTTTTCTGAACACTCCCAGCCAAAAGAGGTTTTGATTGTTGATTAGTTGAAGACTTAAATGGATTTAACTATGCCAACATGCTGTTCATTTTGTTAAAGATCTCAATCTTTGAAAAGTCATTGTAGATTAATACTACTTAAGGTACTATAATCTACACTGATCTCCCAATCATTTAGATAGAACCGATTCGATCGTTTCTATTCTAGATCTATTCATTTTGATGAGTCTCGCCATAGACTTCAAAATTTATAGGGAATACCAAATCTTGCGTCGTTCGTCTAAAAGACAACAGACATTTAGACCAAACTAGATTTCATTTTTTTATTTTAGTTTAACCTAAACTAAATAATGAATGGAGGAATAGTTTGAATGAAGAGGCCTTCGTTACAGAAGCCCTCCACATTTCTATAGGTATAGATCCCTATATCTGATTTTTACAGCATTGATCCACCCCTTAATTGGTAATTGTAGCTGATCTAATCCATGATAGCTTACATACCAGGTGCATATAGGTAAGGCTTAATGTAGAATCCCTATCATAAGCCCACCTAAAACCACATAATTGCATGACACATTGAACCAGGGTGGCACCGACTGGAAGCCATCCAGCCTGCAACCTTCGATGTGGGGACCTGCTGATCCAACGTTGGTCTTCAACCTTCATCCAAGGCCCGCCTCCTCTGCTTCAATCGAGGGATCCCCTCTACATGCTGATTAAAAACCATTCTTGCTGATGAAATCAATAACCCCCATCGTTGTGGATTTACCGTTGTGGATTATAAGACTTTGTTTTCCAAGGGATCACAGACTCAGTTTTCCATGGGTTAACAGACTATGTTTCCAAAGGATTGAAAGCTTACCGCAATGGGATTACCTACGAACAATATGGAATTTCCAAAAACATTATGGGAATATAATTTTGAACTTTTTTTGACTTTTTTTTTTCCACTTGCTGGATTACATAGAGGTCAGAGACATTCGGTGGTATCCTTTCGGGTTGGAACTCATCTCCAAGGACAGGCGATGACTTCCAAAAAGGGGGACTGTAGTGATACACCTCGTCTTTGATATTTTAGGGTTCACACCTCTCTGAAACTCTCAGTGTTACACTTGCTTGGAGCTCAAGGAGACAAGTGGACACTATATTTTGTTACAATTATTTTGAATTAATGGACACTAATTAATCAGATTGAACTTTCTCTTTAATGTGTGTTAATTCAGAATTGATCAAACAGTATTTTTGTCATTTCAATGATGATCTGTTACTTGCATGACTTTGACCCTTCTGCTGGTTTATTTCTGCAGAACAAGCAGTCTTTGAATCTAAAGCACAAGGTCAGAGTAAACGTTTAACTTGCAGCTTCTTTTGTGTTGTCTATGAAGTTAGCCATAATATTCTCTGTGCTCACAAGCAGGCCACCTGGCTGTTTATGTAAACAGTTTTCCTGTTGTCCGTCAAGAGACTTTCTGCCTATGGGATCATACTTCCATCTTTTATTTTGTTAACCAGCCTGTAGCCGTTAAGGAGGTGGGTCAGTCCCCACCTCCCCTATAAATGGGCACTTCCTGCATTTTCGTTGGTGCTTTGGGAGAACTAACGGACAACTTGCTTCTCTCCTCTAAAAAGCTGGAGACGTTCCGGTCATGTGTCAACTCGACCCACGTTTTCAGCTGGAATCATAGTAAAGCCTTACTGTGATCCTTTCACTCATTTCTGGAAGAATTTGTTTTCTGAAGTTTTACTTTGAAAGTTCAGCCAGTGCGATTGGGGCCTGTTCCTGCCGGTGAAAGCGTGCTCCCGCTCGTCTGACCCAGTCATACACGCACAAAGTCATCTGGACGTTCACTGGACAACACAGTCCGTTAGTGTCCACAAACTTCTCAGTCCTCACCTCGCAAGACGTCTCGTCACCAGGTAAAGAGGCTTGTTTGTATGCTGCACGTGTGAGAAGCCCAGCTAAGATCCGTATGGGAAAGCTTGCCACCCTGGTTGTTTTCAAAATAATTAACTTCCGTTAACTTTGCTTCCATTCATCTTCTTCCTCCTATTTCTTATTTTTCATAAGCTTTAATCTGTCAAGTAATGTGCCAACAGTTTAAGTTCCAAATTGTCTGTTTGTTTTAATTTGAATTCTTGTCAACGTAGTTATTAAATCAGAGCTAATATCGATACAAATGTTTAATGTAATTTTTGTGATAGTTTCAATAAAAGGTCTATTTTTTTGGTAGACCAACATAAGTTGAAGCCTCTCGTGAAGTTACATTTCTGGCTAATCACATCGTTAGATTTGTTGATTTAATCTGAAAAAGTTGAGACCCCGTTTAACTGATGGTAAGTTTGAAACAGTCTAAAACCTGCTCAAATCTATCATCTAATCTATAGGTAAGTCAGTAAACTGACCTCGTTTGTGTTTAATTACACAAACGGCCTATAGATTCCTTTACACTTCTACAAGTCTGTTGTAGAGAGTGCTATATCTTCTGCCATTATCTGCTGGGGTAGCAGCACCAGAGCAAGTGACGTTAAAAAATATCAACAATCTCATAAAGAAGGCTGGCTCAGTTCTGAGGACTCCTCTAGAACCTTTGGAGATGATTGTACAAAGAAAGATTCTTAATAAAATAAAGAACATTATAGACAACCCTCAGCATCCTCTTCATCAGACTGTCATACAACAGTGTCTTCAGTCAGAGGTTTCTTCAGATCCGCTGTAAGACAGACGCTATAAGAGATCCTTCCTGCTCGCAGCCATCAGCATCTAGAACAACTCTTTAATGAAACCAGGATGATGATGAGTTACAACAACATTTAATTTACCTCTGGGATTAATAAAGTATTTTTGAATTTGAAATCCAATGTGAGAGATTATTCCACACAAGTTTGACTGGGGAAAGGAACCCTTAACATGATGCAGGCAGTCACATGTGTTGTGTGTATTGGTGTTATCTTGTTGAAATACCACACAATGGTGTTGTTTCTGGTGGGATAAGACAAGCAATATCAGGATGTCAGTGATGTATTGTCGTACAGACATATTCCCAACCTAAACTCATACTATATAGCTTCTCAGATCATGATGTCTTATGCCAACAATGGCAGGATTGGTCATCTCCCTTTGGTGCTGCCATATATGCATACAACGATTGACTCCTTTGACCCAAGGCTGTCCTGTCACATCTCAAATATTGTATCTACCACCTCAGTCATGGATCATTCTTCTTCTACATGTTGGTCTTGGTTCAGTATTAAACATATGATATAACTCATCATCAGTCTGTGCCATCTGATTTTGGGATCTGAGAATCTTCACCAGCACATTCCAAACACAGCCCTCTCTTTTCTGGTGTCAATGACAACCACATGATGGTGAACCTGTAATCCAGGTGAGACATGATGGAGGATAACACTGGGGTGTAACAACCTGTGCCTAGATGACTCACACAGAATTTATAGGACAACATAATGCTTTCGAAGTGCAACATAACTATCCTTATTTAGTGGGTTCCATGCTGGGTAACTGGAAACTTTACAATGTGTGTGGGTGTCCTCACATACCTACTGTTTCCAAAGCTTATGTCTACCTCTCATAAGAAAGAACTGCATGGTATAACACCTAGCCTCATGGTGGGTTTAACCCCTACTAAAATTACTCCAATTGTAGTAATGCAGTATGATGTGTCTACAAGGCGTCTTCTGTATCTGTGACCTTCACTTGTTGTGCAGAATGACTGTTGGACATTCCAACAAGTGGATGATAATACTAACTCAACTGATACCACCATTTGTGCCCTCTTGTGCCTTTTATAAAATGTGCTATCTCCTTACATGTAGAATGATTCAGGTATCCATCACTGGTCTGCATGTAGATCAAATTATGTTCGAATCAGACACTCTTATGCAGTGATGGCTGTTGTAAACAGCAGTAAAATAAAACTTGCTCTGACATATCAGCTCAGAAGTGCAGAAGCACTCTGTATAAACAAAAATCAGCTGTTCTGACTGAAACTTCAAAATAATCTGCCACTCACACACTCCTTCATGAAAATTAACACCAAACTAAACTGAATCATGTCACTGATTTGACTTTACGTAGAAAAATAAAGAGACTCTGAAATAAACCAATTTCACCTATTTCATATGTGTCTGTGTTGGAATTCAATCTGCAGCATATATACAATAAATAAATATATACCGGTATGTATTGAGAATGAACTTTCTTATATATGTATTTGTTTGTTGTTTTTTGTTATAGCTCCCCTGGTGGAAAGTCCATGAGCCACCATTGCTCCTATGTTGTTAATGTTTTTGTCAATGAGTAGTAAATGGACTGTACTTATGCAGTCCCGTTCGATCAAAAATGGCATTCAATACAGAACAACTGGACTTTATTTGTAGCAACAAGACGTTTCGCTTCTCATCCGAGGAGCTTTATCAATTCAGTGAGGAGACAGTGAGAGGGAGAAGTTACAACAGGATAAGCCATTGACACGCACCAACATATGTAAATTGAAAACTAACACCCCCACATACTTGGGATAACACGTACCTGTGACCCATTCAAAGTTCAGTGTGTGAAAACAGAGCTTACAGAAAACACACACACTGTATGTAATTGACAAGTCACACCTCACACATTAATAGCAGGGACCTGTCAAAGTCTTTGTTAGTCTAATTCACAAACGAGGCTCCTCTGTTCTCATCAGGTGTGAGACGCCTGGGAACCAAACCCAGGGCTGCACTATAAGTTTTAGAAATTTGAAATCTTAGACCCCCTCCTCTGTTTAACAATGGTTTCTCTCTTTTTACATAAATCGCCTCCTTCACACCTCTCTCAAACCACCTGTGCTCTCGGTCCAAAATATGTACATTCTGGTCCTCAAAAGAGTGTCCGTTGTCCGTGAGGTGAACAGCTGAGTTTTGTCCAGAGGAGGAGGCTCTCCTGTGTTGGGACATTCTTCTGTGGATGGGCTGTTTAGTTTCTCCAATGTAGCGGTCTGGACAGTCCTCGCTACACTGGACTGCATACACTCTGTTTGTGTGTGGGTGTTTTGTCCTTAGGGTGCACCAGCCTCTGTCTGAGAGTCCTGCTGGGTTTGAAATGTACTAGGATATTGTGTTTGTTTTTATGGGACAATTTATTATAATTAACGAGAGATCTCTCTGGGGGAAGTTTATGGGAACTTGAACTTTTTTAGAAAATGTATTATGTTAATGTAAATGTGCTTGTGTGTAACTAATTATGTTTGAATCACAATTGGAACAGCTGATTTTTGTTTGATTAATACAGCCACGCCCTACGGCACCTTGAAGTTGACGTGTCCAAATGTATTTATTTATTCATTTTTTCTATAATGTTTATTTATGACGGTCTAGTGTTATACTCAGTTTCCTGATTACATTCAAAAATAGTTAAAAGAACTCTCTTGAGCGTGTACAAGCTAATGTTTAAAAGGGAGATTGTTACCTAATTGTAAACCTAATTGATAAAGCTCCTCGGATGAGAAGCGAAACGTCTTGTTTGCTACAAATAAAGTCCAGTTGTTCTGTATTGAACGCCTTTTTTGAAGGGATGACAATGTTTTTTCGTCTGTTCTCCTTTTTCTGTTCCTTATTGTGTTTTGAAAATTTCCTTTGCTGACTTGACAAAAGCCCAGTTAGGATATCCACATGTTTGGAGAGATTTTTCAATGTGTTTCTGTTCCTTTTCCTTCCCTTCTGTCTTCGTGGGGATGTGATCGGCCCGGTGCTGTAAAGTTCTGATGACAGAAAGTTTGTGTTCCAGTGGATGGTGAGAGTCAAACAGAAGATACTGGTCTGTGTGGGTTGGTTTTCTGTAAACTTCAATGTTGAGACTGACCTCTCCCTCCATGTGAACCAAGCAGTCCAAAAAAGGCAGCTTGTTGTCGTTTGCATCCTCTCTGGTGAACTTGATGTTGTTGTCGATCGAGTTAATGTGTCTGGTGAACGCTTCCACCTCCCTGGCTTGGATTTTGATCCAGGTATCATCCACATATCAGAACCAATGGCTTGGCGCTGTTCCCTCATAGGAGTTTAGAGCTCTCTGTTCCACTTCCTCCATGTAGAGGTTTGCAACAATGGGTGACACTGGAGATCCCATGGCACAGCCGTGCTTCTGTCTGTAAAATCTGTCATTGAACTTGAAATAAGTGGTGGAGAGGCAGAGATCCAGCAGGGTGCAGATGTGGTCTGGGGTGAAGTTGGTCCTTTTGTCTAAATCCATGTCTTGTAGAAGTCGTTTTTTGACGGTTTCTATTGCTTCAGAAATGGGTATGCATGTGAACAGAGAAGTCACATCATATGATACAAGAGTTTCTCCCGGGGTCAGCTTCAAATGTTGAACTTTGTTGGAAAAATCAATGGAGTTCTTTATGTGATGAGGTGTGTTTCCAACCAGAGGAGCTAAAATACCAGCCAGATGTTTAGCAACATTGTATGTCACTGAATTCATGCTGCTGACGATAGGTCTGAGAGATGTATCTTCTTTGTGTATTTTTGGAAGTCCATAAAGACAGGGAGTGGCTTCCCCCGGTTACAATCTATAATACAATGATCGAGTGATTATTTTCTCCTTTTCGAGTTTTTGCAGGTAATCTGTTACTTTCTTTTTCTTTTTTTTTGTTTCTTTTTTGTTGCTACAAATAAAGTCCAGTTGTTCTGTATTGAACACCTTTTTTGATTTTATCATGTCCTGGACGACTGAGAATCTTCACCAGCATATGTCCCTTTCTATCTTATTAAGATACTCAAAGCTCTTTACACTACAACCTGTGCCCTCATTTACCCATTCATACAGCACTCTATTATATATTTACAAAGAATAATCAGTGCTTTATCACATTCATACCCGATGGGACACATACAGAATGGGGCACACAATGGAGGCAATGAGAGGTTCAATGTCTTGCCCAGAGACACATCAGCATATGACTGCTGGTGGAGTCGAACCCCCAACTTTCCCAGTGGAGGGCAGCTGCGCTAACCACTCATCCACAGCGGCCCCAAATCTGCCTGAGTGCATGCAAACAAAAACTAAATCATCAACCCACTACACTGTATTGCTTTACTCCATCTTGTGGCTGCAACGCAGCACTGAAACGTATCTGAGCGAGGCCACCTGCTCTCATCTATTGCCTGTAATCAAATACTAATCCAATCCAATTCTGTTTATGCAAGACAATTATGTCCGCTGTTTGTTTACAACTGGAAATGGTCATGGAATGAAAAGTTCATTAAGCACAAATAACATCTAGAAGCGGTGTATGCATTATGCAAAGCATATCTGCGCTTGCTCAACGATCAAACTGTTTATATGTAAAAGAGACAGCTTGAGTCAGAGCAGAAATACAGCTGTATAAATCCACACTGCTCACAAAGTGCTTGGGTGTAAGTTTATTTTCAGGTAAGGGCCAGGACATGTGGATGTGTGTGTATGAGAGAGTTAATGTCAACCCAGTGACAGTCTCTAAGCTCTCTCCTGCAGCTGCTCACATCTCACTTGATGTCAGTGCAGTGGAGCAGAATGTGGACAGCCTGCAGTTTCTTGTTTGCTGCCTGTCTTTTTATTTTCTTCCCTTGCTGTCTGACCCCTCTGGCCCTGGTCTAGACACTAATGACAGCCCACTGAGGCTAATGCCTCCTGTCCTAGCACAAAGCATAAAGGATAAATAAAAAAACTGGGCCAGACCATTAGCATCAACCCACTGACCAAATGCTGTCTTATTATGTCTGAATTTAATTGAAGTCTCTGAAGCTATTAGTCCCAGGCAAAGTTGATGAGAAGGAAATTTCCTAGCAAGCCAGCATTACTGCTACATCCTACATCGCTGTCTGATGTTAGAGGAATACAGGGACGAGCTAAGAGCAATACTGCCCCCTTTAAAGACAGTATCTCTGGGTGGGAACTAACGGTAACTACTGTGGTTGGTAAAAAGCATTTTCCATGGATTTTTTCAGAAGATTTTGAAAAAATTACAAGGGTTCTCAATGTCTGCTTGAGTTGCATAGGCCGGTAGTATTACATGTTTGAAGAACATGTTCAAAAGGTTTGGGTCACACATCTTTCAAAACTGTTTGACTTGTCTTTGACTAGAACCCATCACATCTGTCCAAAGCATATCCATCCATCCATCATATTTACCAGCTTCTTCCTTTTCGGGTTGCGGGGGTCACTGGTGCTTATGTCCAGCTGTCACTGTGTGAGAGGTGGGGGACACCCTGGACAGGTCTCCAGTCCGTCCCAGGGACACATAGAGACAAACAACCATTCTCTTAATCACACCTGGGGACAATTTAGAGTTACCAATCAGTTTTTGTTTTTGGTCTGTGGGAGAAAACCCATGCAACACGGAGAGAACATGAAAACTCCACCTAGAAAGGCCCCGGGCAGGGAGTTGAACAGTCAACCTTCTCACTGAGCGGCAGGAGCTCTGCCAACTGTGGCACCCACATGTCCAACCAGTCTTTAGAATGATATTACTGTTTTTGACATGTTGATGTCAAAACATTAAAAATATGGTCTAAATCTCCTTATTTTCATCTTCAGTGTGTTCTCCAGTAATTCATTTAAAAATGGGTACAAGTGAGGGAAGTCAAGTGCAGCGTGGGCAGAGGTGAGCAACTAAATGATGTGCTTGATGATGTGACTTGAAAATAATTTTGCAAGCTGTGCACCCAAAAAAAGGCAAATATTTTAATAAGTGGCAGCACAAACAGCTGACATGCAGCTTGTAGGTTTCTTGTTTGGGAACGTTCCAGAAGTAGTGACTGAAAATGAACCAGTTTCGAGTCACCTACCAGTCTCTGCAGCACAGTGAGAGACTATTTGAAGTACCTGAACTTAAAGAATAATTGTTCACTAACTTTTTAAATGCTTCACTTTGTTTGGCGCCACTCACCATGACTTTCATATTCTCTTCTGACTCAGAGGAACTAAGTGTCAAAGCTTCTTAGGGGTTTAACAAGAAGTCAAAGCTAAATATAACTTCCTGACACTTGCTAATAAATCGCAACACGATTACTGACTTAGGCAAGCATCTTCAATGGCAGCGCTCCTCTCTGTCTCAATGTCATCCTGCTTCATCTCTGCACTCTCTTTTTTCACCTCATCCCCCTCATCCTTCTTTGCAAGCGTTGAGTCCTCACATTCACCTTGGAGGTGCGCCAGTCTGTTGGCGTGCGCAGGAATCTGTGTTTTACTCAAGCTTTTAGTCTGATTACATCTGGCCACTTCTCTTGTCCTGTTTTTTTTCAGGAATAACCATAAAATCTGATGGATTCCCCCTTAAAAGTTAGGCAAAAGTAAAATAAATTATCGTGGACTCAGTTGTCACTTTATATATTTTTAGTTTTTTTAGTTTTATGAAAACTGGAGTGAAAATAAAAACTACTTCCATGTGTTCCACTTACCCCTGGGAGCTTCTGAGCTGTAGGTTAAAAGTATTAACACAGTGAGACTTTGTCTAAATGGAGAAATAGCATTTCCTGTAAAAATGCAGTGTGAATGCTTATAGCAGAAGAACTTGCTGAAAACAGGCTGAGACAAACATGCAGAAATGGAAGCTGAGATGGAAAAACAAGCCTAAATTTGCAGAAGAAAACAGAAATAACACATAGTTGCTGAATTAGGTTTACATAAGCAGAAATGAGCACAAAACGAGTAAACTAGCTAAAAACAGCTGACATTTGCAAAAAAAAAAAAAAAAGCTAAAAAAAATACTAGAAAAGGCAAAAAGAAGCTTAAACTACTAGAAGGAAGCGAAAACTGCTGACATGAGCAAAAATATGTGGAATTAGTTGAAAGGTTAAAATCATCATTAAACAGCTAAAAGTAGCTGAAATGGCAGAAAAAGCTGAAGCAAGCAGAAATATGCTGAAAGTATCATAACAAGCTGCAGTTAGCAGAAATAAGTTAATTTAGGCTGAAAGTAACATAAATTATAACAGAAACTTTAATTGATCAGAAAACAGATGACACTATCCAAATGTCTAAAAAATGTAGCTGAAAGGTTATAACTAGCTTAAATTAGTAAAAGAAAGCAGAAAGAAGAAATAACACATTTTCCTCAATTATATTTAAAGGTCAAGGTGTATTTACTGTCATTCACAGCACATGTGGTAGATGAGGTGGAATGAAACTATGTACACAGGGTCCCAGTTACATCCAACAAAAAACACAAATTGTAAAGAAAAACAGTAATAAGATCTGGCATGAACTAAGAAATACACTAAACTAAGACTAAGCACTACTAGTACTAAACAATGCACCAAACAGCAGCACGAACATGAGTCTGTGTGAGCAGATGAGCATGAATGAACACAGCAACATGAAACAGATCAGCAGCATGAGATCAGCATCATGGATAGTCAGCAGCACATATCAACAATCAAGTGGCATT
>JBBPBX010006329.1:6176-66891 GCA_038048925.1 Garcialebias charrua
CCTCTGGTCCAGCCTGGTTTGAATTTGATCCAGAGTTGTTCCAAACAGTCCCGTCGGTTCTATCGAATGGTGGAGAAAAGGAATTTTTTGTCCCTTCGGGAGGTCAGTTAGGGTCATCCACAGATGGCGTTGTGCGATGACCACCTCAGCCATTCCTCTGCCTTGTACAACAGCTGCTGTCCCCATCATGCGGAGCACAAAGTCTGTTGCCCTGGCCTGCGGGCTTCATCCACCACGTCGGCGGCAGCTTGCTTGTCTGTCGTTACCTGGAGCTCCTGCAGTTTTTCAGCCAGGTACGCTTGCATCATGGCGGACGCGTTCATTGCGCGCGCCGCGAGGCCCTGAGCTCTGTAGCATTTCTCGAGCAGAGAAGCCGAAGCTCGACAGGCTTTGCTGGGGAGAGTTGGTTTTGTCCCTGACAACTTGGAAGCCAGATGAGACGCCAGCGTGTCCTCCATTTGAGGCACATTGGCTATACCTGCTTCATCTATCCTATCCACGTCGAGGAACTGCGAGAGCGGGAGCAGCATGGGAGCTCTGGGCTGAGACCAGGTGCGAGTCAGCCCCGTGAGGAAATCTGGAAAGATGGGCATCCTTTGCCTCATTGCGGCCTGCTGCTTTGAATAGAAATAATTTCCTGCCAACCTCGTGACCTGTTGATGGGGTGGAGGTTCTGGCCATGGGACCTGCAATGCGTCCGTTGCTCTGTGACACAAGTCGAACAGAGCGGGGATCGAAAAGTCAGTCTCCGGGAGCACAGGCGCCGGGGTGTAAGACAGGTCTCCCTCCTGTTCCTCGTGTTCAGCGTCTGCTTCCTCCGCAGAAAATTCACCTGAGGCTGAGATTGAGATCTCGTCCTCGTTCATCAGGCCTCGAGTGTCGAAGTTGACTGTTGAGTCCCCTATAGGAGCCAGCACGTCAAGGCTGTCGCCCCATTCGCCCTGGGTGCTGTCTTCCAGGGCCATGTTCTCGAGCTCCGGCGTGGGAGTGAGAAGTTCAGTTGTGTCCGGGTCTGTTGGCTCTGTAGCAGCACCCATGGCTTTGGCGACGAAGTCCGCCCGGTGCCTCCTCACTACCTCCAGCATCTGGCTGCAGTGTTGGTATGACTTGGGCGCATCCAGCGCCATGTTTGCATGTAACATTCCCAGGCAAACAAGACAGGCCTCATGGGTGTCCATTGCCGAGAGGGAGAAACCGTATCCGCTGGGGCAGGCGCGCGGGATGGGGCTCGCCATCCTGCCAGTCTTTTTTGGAAGTCTTGTCTTTCACTTTCCTTTCTCCGGAGTCTTTCACTTTCCTTTCTCCGGAGGCATGTCCGAGATAAGGCGAGCGAGTCCTTCCAAAATCCTTTCTTTTTATTTGAGACGTCTCCTCCATCGTGTCGCTTTCGCGGGCTAGCCTGCTACAGAATTAGCAGAGGTAGCAATGTGACGCAGTTTAGCGCCGTCAAGCGAAGCAGTCTGCAGAGAGAGGAGAAGAAAAAACTTCGGGGTTAAGGTGAAATGTGCCGGACTAGCATTCGCTAGCCCGGTAGTACGCAGGAAGAATTCTCTGTACACTCTGTGTAGGTAGCAAGCTCATCTCTGGTCGAGCGATGAAGCAACAGAGAAGTCCCGCGAAGAGGGTTGAGTTCAGGTTTAAGCGAGGTGAAGGGCAATAAGAGATCGATAGATGGGCGTCAGCGCCTTAAGTACCCAGAGGGCGGGGCCTCTGGAGTGACGCTGACGCACCTGCCGTAAAGGCGTGATTGTATTACTTCAGGTAATCGCGCGGGGGCACAATTCCCATAGCATTATGTTGCACCGAGTGACATGACTGATAAGGGAACTATTTTTGTGCTCGCTTAACTGAGCCTCCAGCGCATCGTGAAAGCAGCTGAGAAGATCGTCGGCACCTCCTTGCCCTCACTGCAGGACTTACACAGCAAACGCCTCACTCGGAAAGCCCACCGCATGGCAGGTGATCCCACACACCCACTACACAGCCGCTTTAGACTGCTGCCATCAGGGAGGAGACTGAGGAGTCTCCAGGCTCGTACCAGCAGACTGAGAGACAGCTCTGTTCATCAGGCAGTCAGAATGCTAAACACTCTGCCTGCTCTGCCTCCCCTCCCATTTGAACTGCCTTAACACAAAAAACTTTCTCACACATTACCACTCAACACAAAGTTTTTAACACTGGACTCTGTGTCATCAAACGGGTTATTCACTAAACTCTCGGTCATGTGTTCATTCAGTTTGCACTACTTCTCATATTTGCACTAATGTTTGTATTACATTACTGCCTATAGTCATACTACTGTTTACATTCACTGTTTACATTTATTAATACTGTTTACATTTATTACTACTGCTTTACATTTATTACTACTGTTTACATTTACACTACTTTTATCTACACTACTGCAGATACATATACAGCATTCTCTGACTAGCCTTATCTAAGGATGCCAAATGTGCCTTATGTGCCTCACTGCATATGCCACTTTGCCTCTATACCAACATCAACTACCTCATACATATACTGTGTACATTAACTTATATGCTGCTGTGCCACTCTTTGCAAATGTCAACGCTAGAAACTTCAGTTTATTTTATAGATTTACGTTTTTATACTTTTCATACTACTATGCAAAAACTCAGGACAGTATTACACTTTTATTATTTCATTTTATGCTTATGTTCATTGGGTGTTTGGTGTTTTAGGGGTGTTTGGTGTTTCAGTGTTGGTGTAAATTTTCATACTTTTATACTATTATGAAAAAACTCAGGACAGTGTTACACTTTTTTACTATTTTATGCTTATGTGTATTAAATGTTTTAGTGTTTAGTGTTTAGATGGTTACTGTTGCACCGAGGGACTGAGAGAAACGCAATTTCGGTCCTGTGTATGTCCTGTACATATTGCAGTTCTGACAATAAAGTTGACTTTGACTTTGACTTTGACAAAACCAAAAAGTTTGATACAATCAGACGAGTGATTACCGAGTCAGAACAGCTGTGCAAATACAGATGAGCGTGTGGAGCTGGATGCAAACACAGCTGAGGAGATCTATATAGACTAACAAGAAGATTAAATATCATCTTGCAGGCAGGATGATTAACTATAACACAAGCCAAATCAAAGTTGCCTCGAGCCTGTTAGCCTGATCTAGCTGGTCCAAATCTTTTTCATGCTGACGTGCACAAAAACACGTGCAAAATATTACAGAACTACCCAAAACAGAGCGATTTTACACACACTATCAAAACCTCATCGTGTTGGAACTAAATAAATCTGGAATCTTCTTTCCCTAGGTCATTTCTTTTGACAAGAGGAAGGCAGGCTGGTGCTCATCTCCAGCAGTCGATGAGCACGAGGTGAGGTACGCCTTGGACAGAGTGCCAGAACATCACAGGGCCAAAACAGAGGCTTGCAGAATACACACCAACACATCTGGGGTCAATCCAGTTCAACTAATGTGCATGTTGTTGGGACTGTAAGAAAAGCCAATGTGCACGAGGAGAACATGCAAACTCCACGCAACCACAGCACAACTCTAAACCAGAGAAGCTATTATTTGAAGCACAATCCCGCTCTGACTGACACGGTAGGAAAACAGTCATTTGGCTTTAAATCTAAGCAGAAAAGAAAACAGCACAACCGATTACACAAAGCAGGAAATCAACACCGAGCAAACGCTGCGCCTTAAGCTGACACCTGGAATTACAGAAATAAGAAGGGGACTGAGTCTGCACTTGCCTCTGAGGCATACATGCATAATACTCTGCTTTGAAAAAGAGACATGTGATGCTTGACCAAGGCTGCAACCCCACGTGCTGCAGGCCAAATGTGGATGATATCGCTGCAAGACTGAAACTAACACTAATCTCATGCAGACACAATCCATCCCCCTGAATATTTAGTTTTTGTTTTCAGCAAGAAATATAATTCTCTAACAAATTAGTCCAACTGGCAGAAGGTTGAACTCAGATGCTTCCTGACAGGAGGTTGCATCAGACAGACGGGAACACATTCAGGTGGCGAGATCATCTGCTGTTTCTGCATGACTCAGTGGGTGATCCACTGCAGCGCTGCTCTCACCCAGGGTCGTGCTGCAGTTTGTGGGTGATACTAAAGGGCGTCAACCTCACTCCAGTGAGTCATTAATTCTCCTTGCACAAATTAATATGAGTGTATGACTCCGCCACACACAGAGGAGCCCCCCCTGTGCTTTCCCCAACTTGCACACTCCAGCACGCAGCCACATTTTGGCACCTCAGCTGAAGTGGGAATGCCAGAGATGGAAAAAGAGAAAGCAGAAAATGGGGAAAAACACTCCCCATCAGATGTTTAAATAATGCATAGTGCGAGCCAGTGTAGCCCGTCTAGTCTGAAAGGAGTCATAAATACCACACACATGTGAAACCCTCACGGTTTCTGCCACATCTGAGCAGCAGACAGCGGTCTGTTGACAGCATTACAACTCACACTCTGCACACTTTTTTTGGTAGACTTTCAAATCATCCTACTCTTGTTTGTCATAAATCATTTATGGTTCCTGCTCAGAAATGTGAAGATGCCAACATACACAATATAAAGCACATTTCTGCAGCAGTTTCTTGAGGATTAGGCCTACCCACTTTCTCGTTGAGAAGTTGACGTCCCTGTCATGTTTGAGCTAAATGAAACCACAACCAGATGTTTGTAAAATGAAGTTACCATGCTAATGTCATGGGTTGGAGGTGCGTTTTGATCTGCATGGTGGTGCAGCTGCTTTGCAGACAATTAGGTTGCAGGTTTTAATCCCTGCAGAATTTGGATGTTTTACCATGCAGTTATCTGATTTCCTTCCACAGTTCAAAAGCATGCATGTGAGGTAATTAGTCTAAAATGTGACCAGGTGTGAGTGAATTAATATTTAACATTTGATTTATCAACTAGAGTCTTATTTTGTTCTTTAATGTTAACATCATCAGTCTTCTTGCCTTAGTTATAGTGATCTATCACATAAGCCAGTTTTTATTGTCCACCACTGAAGGCAAAAAGTCAGTAATGCTTTTGCCCATATCTGTGCACACATGAATACAGTCATTTGCCTGTTTGTTAGCAAAATAGCTCATGAACCATGACCCAACTTAAGACGACCGCCACAGATAAGCCAAATTAGTAAACATAAATGTTTATATCTCAGTAAGTTGTACAGATATGGTGCAAAAACAAGTTGTGGTCATAGTTAGTCTTTTTTAAATTTATTTATACTTTTTGTATTTAGTTTTATTCATTTGTTGACTGCTTTATTTAAACAAACGCCAAATAAAGAAATGATAAAATTACACCCTGCTGTGTTTAATGTCAGGATGAGAGAAACTCTTTGGAGATGTGCTTTCTCTTACCTAGGCATGTTTCCATGGTTACCTGTTATCTTTTGTTTTGTTTGGGGAGGAACGCTTCAAACGTCAAGCTTGATGGAAACATCTGCAGAATGTGAAGGAAAAGATTAAAAAATCTGAACCTGAAGAGGCAAAGAAATTACATCTCAGTGCCAGGAAACAAGATAAACACGACCAAACTACTGCAGCAGGCTAGAAAGGCTTCAATACCACATGGCATTATTTCAACTCAGACGGCTGCAAACTGTAAACTATGTTTCTTGGACTCTCTTTGTAAAAGTTTAAAAATAAACTAATCCTAAGAAGAGGGGTGGGTGAGCGCAAGATCTGACATTTGAAAACCAAGTGAGGAATTCCAAACTAAACTGAAGAGGAAAAACTTATAAAACATTCAGCAGTGTTTGTTTATGAAAACCATATAAAGAGAGTTTTCACCCACTGTATGAATAAAGATTCTTCTTCTTCTACCTGAACTTCTCATGCTGGGCTGCGTTCACGCTGCACAACCTCATGCCCAGTTCTGACTTTTTGCTCAGATCCGATATTTTTGTGTGGAAAATGCGACCTCCATCAGGCTTCAGTGAACATTGACAGTTTTGAGGCAAACCACATGCGCAGAAGACGTAATGTCACACGCAGCACACTGTTTAAGACCGTGAGGGATGATACACATTAGCATGTGTGCATCGATTCTGAAGTTTTGCAATCAGAACCAAATAAAATATCTGACATGATTGTTTGGTCCAATGTTTACATTAAATGTTGCCACTTGACGGCTCCTCCGACGTAGGTTCTTTCATGTTAGCTCTGCCCTTTAGCTGTCGCTATTGGATATCTCTATCGCGTCAGCGTCATACTGAATAACCTTTTAGTCCACGCCCACCCATAGCGTGGGCCTGCCCCGTGTCTATATATTCCCATGACACGGTAGGTACTGCCTCTTTTCATCATTCAGCCTTCAACTGAAGACCTATTCTCAAAAAAGAAAAAGAAAAAAAAAAGAAAAGAAGAAACCAGAAGTCCTTGTTCAGCTCCTCACCCGCCCTACTCCCGCTGCTGTCCTGTGAGCTCTTCTCCAGAACTAGACAGGCAGACGGGCAACCCCTTCAGGCCGACATGCTACAGGCTAATGTCGGGGGTTTGCTTTGTGGCGGAAAACTACTCACTGAACGAGGCCATCACCTTTTTTGTTCTCGACGGAACCGCAGAGTGATTCGAACGAGTCACCCGGAAAAGGCGATGCTAGCTAGCCACACGGATCTCTCCCCTAAATGGAGAGCGAGTAGTGGCGGCTAACGATGTCATCGGGAAGCCTAATCAGTGGTGAGTGATGTCTTTATTTATTACTTAAACCACGACCAGGAAGAAAATGGTCGTTTGTAGCGTTGTTTTCTGCATGAAAAGACAACGGAACGCATGCATCTGCCGTTAGCGCTAGGGCCCGCTAAAGCGATGCTAACAGTAGCCCGACCTCTTCTCGGGCAAGCAGCACGGCCCGGCTAACGATGTCATTGGGAAGCCTTATCAGCTGTGAGTGACATCTTTATTTATTTAACCACGACCAGGAAGAAAATGGTCCTTTGTGGCGTTGTTTTCTGCATGAAAAGCTACAGAACACACGCATCTGCCGTTAGCGTTCAAGGCCCGCTAAAGCAATGCTAACAGTAGCCCCAGCCTCCTCTCTCTGGAGAGTAACGTGGCGTGGCTACCAAATGTCTCCGGGAAGCTTTTTGAATCAACAATGGCTACAAGAAGTGATGTATGATGTCTTATTTATTTAGTTAAAACCACGACCAAGAAGAAAACTGTTCCTTGTGGTACCCTGATGCATGCTCAATAACCCAGGTAGAAAAATCCAAAAAAGCTAAGTCTGGTCCTCTGGACATTCAAAAAACAAAACAAAACAAAGCAAAAAAAAAAAAAGCTGTAGAAACGACTGAGGAAGTCTTTCGGACGAAAGACGAAACGTTTCTACAGCTTTTTTTTTTTTTTGCTTTGTTTTGTTTTGTTTTTTGAATGTCCAGAGGACCAGACTTAGCTTTTTTGGATGTTCCTTGTGGTGGTGTTTTTTGCATGAAAAGCTACAAGAAACGCATGCCTGCTGTTAACGTAATCACAGGGCCTGCTATTTTTACGCTTAACATGCAGCCTTTTGTTTGTTAGCCTGCATAAAGTGTGCGAGGTGCACCGCTACCAGCTGCAGGCGCTCCCCGCCTGGAACTACCCGGCATAAACCAGGAAACAGAGCCAGTGCTGAGGAAGGTTTCTTTGCCCCTCTCCCTCCTCCGCCCATTGGATGATCTGGCGGGAAGACGTGTTTAGCGCCGCTCTAAACATCCCGAGAGGCAAGGTTCGAGCGTATGCTCCACCTCCCCGTGATGTTTCAGGAGATAGGGCTAGCGCTGAGGGATTTTTTCTGCCCCTCTCCCTTCGCCGCCCATCGGATGATCTGGCGGGAAGGCTTTTAGCGCTGCCCTACACATCCCGTGAGGCAAGGTTCGAGCGTATTCTCCACCTCCCCGGGGTTACTCTCCTACGCCGGTGACCACTCCGCTAACCGCCGTAGCGGAGGCTGCCCGCAGATGTAGACCTGGAGCAGTCAGCAGCAGCACCAGCAGCCGCGCAGACGACAGCACAAGAAATGATTCATTGCGAGAAGGGTGTGCGATGTGAATTGTTGTTTTTGAGATAAAACACCCACATTCTCCAAAGAGCAGATCCTCCTCACCTGCTTCGAGCATGCCTGTTGGACCGAATGGCCCCTCAGCAGCTCTGACACACACGCTTCCCACCAATAACAAGCCGGTCTCTGATAAACAGGTGTTTACGAGACGCCAGAGCTGGAGCAACGTGACAAAGCACTTCTGTTTCACACCTGATGAGCCACGTGCTGCGCAGATGGAGCCGGGTAAAAGAAAAAAAACCTGCTCTCTGCCGTAAACAGAGTTGCATCCCCCTGGTTCAGCTCACAGGTTGACCAGCAGGGTTGATCACCTCTCATCAAAACCTCTGTTGACACAGCATTTTCACGCACAGGAGTGACGCCGTCCATTTGCAACTCGAGCAGGCTCGCTGCAGCGCTGAACACAGCACGAGGTGACACATCACACAGAGTGAATGTGGGCCACCGCTTAAGTGACGTGCCGCATGCGGCAAGGATAATGCTTCGCTTCGGCATTTGTTTACCCCTACTGCAGACCCACAGATGGGACGTAGCGCAAAGGCGGTCACGTAATGCGAGCCACCGCGTAGGTGGTGTGCCGCGTGCAACGAAAACAACGCCTCGCGTCAACGCTTGTTTACTTTTGCTAGGGACCCACAGAACTCGCTTTCTTCACTGCGGAACCACAGACGTAACGTAGCGCTGAGGCGGCCCCCCCATAGGTCACTCGCGTGACGGATGAAGGGGCCCCGGAGTGGTTGACGTTCACGACGCGCACGGCACGTCGCGAGCATGCACGACCGCTCTCCGAGCGGCACGCTCAATGGAAAATGTGTGTACTCGACAAATGGATGGACACGCTCATGGGCAAAGGCGGCATGCTTCAATTTGCAGCAAAACCACCCCCATTCAGAGGACTATTGGAGACGGTGCTGGCAGACCCAGAGCAAAGCTCCTCCCTGCTGTCAGAGATTCAGGAGCTGCTGACAAAGGGAGTGATTTACAGAGTGCCAGACGGGGAGGAAAACACAGGTTTTTAATTCCCGTCATTTTCTTATTCTGAAGAAAAAAGAGGGATTGCGGCCAATTCTTGATTTGTCCTCCTTCAACTAATCAATTGTGGAGAGAGGGTTTCACATGCTGACAATAAAACAGCCGCTGAAAAACATCAACCACAACAAATGATTCACGTCCCCTGACCTGCAAGATGCTTACTGGCACATACCGATAGTTCCAAAACATAGGAAGTTCCAACGTTTCTCCTTCAAAGGAGCCCAGTTCGAGTTCAACAGGCTTCCTTTCAGCTATTCCTCACTCACAGGACTTTCACTAGGTACGTGGAGACCGCCAGCCAGCTGTTACGCATAGCTGGGATGAGAATATTCTTACCTGGATGATCTGTTTCTGTTGAACAGGTCCAGAGAGGAAGCTGCAATCTAGACCAGGGCTCTAGCAGAACATCTGCCAATCCTGGGGTTTTCAATGAACTGGGAGAAGAGCTCTGCCCTCCCAGCTCAGACTATTGTTTATCTGGGAATGGAGCTAAAACTCGTACATGATGAGAGCACAGCTGTCAGAGCAGAGAGCCCTCGATCTGACAGCTCAGCTGACCCGGGTCAGACCCGGAAGAGTGGTGACGGCGGCATCCATTATGCACCTCCTCGGCCTAATGGCAGCCGCTCAGGTAGTCGTGCGTCTCGGCCTGTTGCATATGAGATCTCTGCAGCGTTGGTTTGCCCGCCTACGCATAGATCCTGTGCGTAAAAAGAGGAGGATGATTGTGGTTCCCCCCTCTGTGGGAACGACTTATGTCACTGGGGGAACCCCCTCACGTTGGCGGAGGGAGTCTCCATGACCACACTTACATCACATGTCCCAATGTTCACAGACGCCTCTCTGATGGGCTGGGACGGGACGTGTCTGGCTCAGACAGTTGGAGCAAGGTGGCCAGAGCACACTTGCCTCCATATAAACGTGCTGGAACTTCTGACAGTTTTCAAAGTGGTGTAGCATTTTGCTCCCCTGCTTTGAAACAAGCATGTACTGATACATACCGACAACAAGGTGGCAACATCGTACATATATCACCAGGGCGGTGTTCGTTCAGCCCAGCTGCTGGGCGTGGTGAGGCAACTCTTGCTCTGGGCTCACCAGCATCTATTTTGTCTGCGAGCAATGTGCATTCCCTGTGTTCTGAACAAAGGAGCGGAGATCATGTCAAGGGGCGGTCCACGTCATGGAGATTAGGCTCTCCATCCCGACATGATAGCTTAGATCTGGACCAGATTCGGCCGCGTGGCGGCAGACCTGTTTGCGTCATGAGAAAACGCACAGGGCCCACTGTGGTTCTCTCTGAGCCCAAAAGACAACACCCCCCCCCCCTCCCGGGAGTGGACGCTTTTGCGTACAGCTCGTGGACAAATAAACTGTTATACGCGTTTCCGCCAGTCCCTCTTATTCCACATGTCCTGGAGCGAGTGCGGAGGGAGAAGCTGTCAGTCATACTGATAGCTTCAGAGCGCAAGAACACACCATGGTTCCTGGACCTGCAGCGGCTGGTGTCGGACCAACCTATGCAGCTTCCATGGAGAAAGGGCGCGCTCCTCCAGGCAGGAGAGGCAATCATGCAGTTTCCGGAGATAGGCCAGCCCCTTTGGGCTCGGATGCTGAACGGAACCATTTAGCACGTTTGGACCTCTCTCCAGCTGTTGTCCAGATTATCCAAGACGCACGAGCGGTGTCCACAACAACTCTTTACACGTCTAAATGGGCAGCTTTTCAGCGCTGGTGCACTGAAAAAGATGTTGACGCCACATCATGTGAGATCGGCTACGTACTGTCATTCCTGCAGCTGCTGATTAGGGGTGTAACGGTACGCTAAAATCACATTTCGGTTCGGTTCAACTACAAGGAGGGCTCGGTTCGGTTTATTTTCGGTACAAAAAAAAAGACAAAATAAAGACTTACAAAATGTTTATTTTGAAAATATGCCAAAAATATGTTTGTATTGTATTGTAGTAATAAATAAAAGTGACCCATTTGGATGATATTTTAAAGGGGACCACATATTCAAAATTCACTTTTTAATGTTTTTTTTTACTCAACTTTGGGTATTTACTTCATAAAAAAACAGTCCTAGTGGCAAAAAAATGCACCCAGTGGTTTATTTACTCTAGTAAGACTCATGAATAAATAAAAATAAAATAAAAAATAAACACTGCAAAATATCACATCATACTGATGCTGATCTGTTTTCTTGTTGCTGTGTTCATCTGTGTTCATCTGTGACCATCTGCTCATACAAACTCATGTTCGTGCTGCTGTTTATTCCCACTATATTAAGCTTAGTGTATTACTAGTTGATGTTTTTCTTAGTTAGTTCTAGATGTTATTACTGTTTTTCTCTTGCATTTGTTGTTGGATGTAACTGGGACCCCGTGTACATAATCTCGTTTTCATCACATGTACCACATGTGGTGCAAATGACAATAAAGACTCTCTCTCTCTCTCTCTCTCTCTAAATTTATTTTACTGTGATAAGATACGTTTCGTTTTGAAATACTCTCGCATGTTACGTCACAAGCGAGAGAGGACAACCCACCCCAACACGAGTCCAGCCCCAAACCTAGAAACCCCTGGTTACACTTCTCTATTAAACACATGACTGTTGTTTTTCATGATTTCATCTCATCTTTTGTTTATATGTTCTTAATTTCATGTGTACAGCACTTTGTTGCAGCTGTGTTTTTTTAAATGGCTTTATAAATAAAGTATAATTGTTATTTTTATGTTTTAGTTCAATTTTTAGTGTATTTGCGATCGCTCCCAACGCGCAGCCGGCAAAAATTAAACGAGCGGACCCCCGGCGTAGGGACCTGCGGCAACGGGACCCCTCCTCTGGCGGATGAAGCGGAGCTTCAACTGTACAGCCTCGCAGCAGCCTCGCAGCAGCGAGGACCTTCTCCTTACGGATTAATTTACGGGAGACACTTGGTGAACTTTGTGTTGTCTTGACTGGAACAGCGATAACTCCCAAAATCTCCGCGTGCAACGAGCGGAGCTGGCGAACACCGGAAGAGGAACAAGCTAACATTAGCTTCGGATTCGGGTGGTCTCATGCTAAAAGGAGCAGCAAATTGCGGCGCGCTCAGACGGGTTTCGGTAAGTTATCTTAAGCTAGCACTAACAGTAAGTCAAATGAGTAATAAAAAAAGAGCTAATTTTAAAACAACAACACATTACAGATACTGGCTGTTACAGAGGGCGTAAACAGATCGTTGAAGGGCGTGGACTTCAGAACTTGTATCAGAAACCGGTCGTTCAAAACGAAAGTTAAAAATGGCAGAATTAAAAAGGGTATAATTGATTATCTAAGAATTATTTTGTGTATTAAAATGAATTAATATTGTCAAGATAGCACACAGACATAACATAAAAAATTTTAAGACCTACATGTGGTCTCCTTTAAATAAACAGCACTCTACAATAAATAAACTATATTAACAAAAATAAAAATCTTAATAAATACAATAACAGTCAGAACAATAAGCAGCAACAGACTGTTTACAATCTAACTAATCAAGTTTTTGTCCAGTAGCAGCAGTGTGGCTGTATTTGTCCTCATTACTGTACTCACAACTTCTTGGACCTGCTCCTCCAAGTGGGACAGGTGCTGGAACAGTTCAGAGTTCAGTTCAGTCATCACACACTTCTTAGCTGCAGGTGATCTCTGGTGGATGTCTGTCCCTGAAGTGGACAAAGAGAGCAGCTACCTCTGTCCCAGACTTGTAATAAAACAAAGAGATAAAAAAATAAGTTTATGTTTATTAAATTTGTTCTTTTTTTTTTTACAAAAGAAACAATACAAGACAATCCCATAAATGATAATGTACAAAATATAAAAAAATGAAAGGTAGCAGAAAGAAGAATAAATCTTATTATATCTGCCCCTTTTTTCCAACAATCAGATTAAACAATAATAATCTTCAACCAACAGTACAAAATGACTAACTCTTTCTAATTTTCTAACTAATACAATACACATTACGCTATTTCATATATATTTTAACACATTTGTTTTGATCATTTTCTTAAATGTAAACATTGACTTGGCATTTTTAACTACATTCTCCAAGCCATTCCATAATCTAATTCCCTGGATTGAGGTAGAACGTCCCTTCAAACTAGTTCTGAATTGTGGTTTTACAAACATCTCTGTCCCCTTAAGATTATAACAACTTTGTCTTTTAACAAAATGCATTTGGATATTTAAAGGTAATGCATTATTTTGAGCCCTATACATAACTGATAAAATATTATAGTCTACCAAATCATGGAACTTCAATAACTTCAGTTGATAAAATAATGTACTTGATGGATGGGGAATGGAAGTTAATAAGATTATGATTTTAAACAAAAAAGATTATTTAGATAATAATAATAAAATAACTACCTCTTCTTGAACGGTTGAAGCTCTCACTCATCTCATCAGGGCTTTAATGAGCTCCAGGGCTTGTTGATACAGTTTTTTCATAAAGAGCTGAACTTTTTGAGTGATGGATGTCTCGTAGCGGTAGCGAGGATCAGTAACTTTAAAGCCTGCGCATATAACAACATTCAGACTTAGATTCAGAACTCATACAGTTTGTGTTATTGCTCTGGACCGATCTAATTTACCTGAAGAAGTAGTTTAAATGCAGCTGCTGTGTTGTTAGCGCACTTTGTAACAGCTGCGGTGTCTTCGTTCACATTCCGATGACGTAGTTTCAAGCGCGTTCACGTGAGACGTGTTGTCTGCTGCAGAGTCGTCCACACACACAGCTTTTGAATGTGCGCTCGTCTTAACAAGAAAGCCATAACGTTCCCAAACAGGAGACCGGAGCGAGCAGCTAATGGCTAATAATGCTGCGCGTGCTGCGCGATAATAGCTCCGTGCTGAAACGCGCCCAGGAAATTTTGTTCTGCGGCGCATATATTAACGTTCAATGAGTGAAAAAATAACCGAAACGGTATGCAGGTGGACCGAACCAAACGTGCTGTACCGAAACGGTTCGGTACACCCACTAGTACCGTTGCATGCCTACTGCGGATGGACAGGAATTTAGCTTCAGCACCATTAAGGTTTACGTTGCAGCTATTTCCTTGTGTCACGAGGGGTTTGGTGACAGGACGTTGTTTAATCATCCTCTGATGAAACGTTTTTTAAAGGGCGTGCGACGGCACAGACTGGCGGCGCGCGCCCTCGCTCCCCAATGGGACCTGTCCTTGGTTTTACGCGCGCTACTTAAAGCTCCTTTTGAACCTTTAGGTGAGGTGCCGATGAAGTTCCTGTCCCTCAATACCACTGCTGGCACTCATGTCAGCAAAGAGAGTGAGTGATTTATGTGCACTTTCTGTGGCCCCTTCATGTTTAAAAATTCAACCTGATGGGAGCTCTGCAATTTTAAGGCCTAATCTGGCCTTTATGCCAAAATGCATAAATAGTTCCTTTAAATCACGGACAATCACACTACAGGTAGATGGTTTTCATCTTCCACCACACACGTCGGAGGAAGAAGCAACATCTCATTTGTTGTGCCCAGTCCGTGCACTCAAGTTTTATGTGTCACGCACGGCTGGATTACGTCATTCTCAAAGTTTGTTTGTTCACTTCAGAGACAGCTCTGTTGGGCGTGCTCTGTCCCCCCAGCGCCTCTCACACTGGCTGTGTGAGGCGATATCAGAAGCGTACAGGACGTCTGGAGCAGAACCTCCTCAGACATTGCGCACACTCCATGCGGGCGACAGAGTCTTCCACAGCACTGCATGGTGGGATGGTAGTTAGTCACATTTGTGCAGCCGTAACGTGGGTTACACCTTGCACGTTCATAAGGTTCTATCTGCGTGATATGTCTGGATTTTCTATGACTCACTCAGTTCTAGGAGTCCTAGATGAGTAGTTGTGGAGTCTTTCATATTGTGTTCCTGACCCACATCAACCTGCCAACAGGCATGTTGTGTGAGTGTTCACCATCAGTCTCAGTGCTCTGTGACTGTTGTCTGATTGTTGTTTTAATGAAGTTCTAACCTGTTCTGTAGATAGTTTAGTGACAGTTATGTTCCCCTGTTTGAGGGTCACCCGCCAGAGGCTGTTCCACCCTCTGGCGTTGTTGCAAAATAAAAAAATAATAAATAAAAAAACACAAAAACAATATAAAACACATATATTGTTTCATGCTGCTTCTGCAACTGACATATGCCTGCAGGCCACAAGGCAGGCCTGCAGGCCCATCCTCCAGTGCCCTCCTCTGGTGCGTTGTGACGTGTGGCGTGCGTATGATGTACGGGGAAGGATGTGTATTGTTGTGATTGGGTGAGCAGGTGCTTCATACTGGTGTTGGACCCGGTGAGGCATGGACCATATCCTGCTCCACCCGTTTATCCAATAGTGACAGCTAAAGGGCAGAGCTAACATGAAAAAGAACGTTGGTTACGCATCGTAACCCCAGATTCTATGAATGTTAGCGTAGCCCTTTAGCGAAGTGGGCCTCACTGGCTCCTGAACGGCTGAATGATTAGCTATTCGGGAGGCAGTACCTACCGTGTTGTGGGAATATATAGACACGGGGCGGGCCCACACTATGGGTGGGCGTGGATTAAAAGGTTATTCAGTATGACACTGATGCGAGAGAGATATCCAATAGCGACAGCTAAAGGGTTACGCTAACATTCATAGAATCTGGAGTTACGATACGTAACCAACAATTGTATTTCTGTAACGAGAGCTGTGGACGGAAGGTAAACTCCATTACCGATCCCATCATGTTAGTTAGTATCAGTACACCAACGTTGGTATTATGTTTCTGTAAATTCAGTCAAAATGACCAAATAAAAGAACAAAGACAAAGCAACTGGACTTTTGCTTTGTAGCTGAAGATGTACAGATTCTCAGATTTAAACTACACGAGGTTGCTCTCACTGTTAATAATACTTGGATCTATACCTGATTTTTAAAAAAGTGTATCCAAATCAGTACCACATATGAATATGACTTACAAAAAATCCTATTTGTCATGTTCAGACCGTCATCCAAAAACCTGATAGGGGCAAAAGAATCGGGTTCATGGCAGCATTTTCCTTTAGGGTAAACATAGTTTGCAGATTTCCTGCACACAAACAGTTGCATGCAGGATCACCTTCCTCCTCTAAAGGTGGTTTTACAACCGTTTCTGTGTTCGATCTTCTAAATTTTGTCTTTATTTTACATATTTGACATCTAAAAAACCCTCATGGTCTTGGTAATATGTGCAAAGGAGAGGAGAACCTTCTCAGATCATTTGACATTGCCACCATCAACATGTTCTTGTTCTTACCTTGGAAGCCTGTTCCTCCTCGCCTGAGATTTCACCTCTTCAAGAGCTACTGGCTGATGGTGCTGGCTGATGACATGCAAGGGTCTAAACTGATCTAGGATTTTATTTCCATTTTATCACACCCAAAAGGTCACACATCATTTAACACTTACTGCTTTACAGGATGATCTCAGCCAGACTTGAATAGGAGTTTTTTCTTCTTATTATGAATAAATAAGAAAATTAAATGTATCATTGTCCTCCAAGGGCACAGCCAGTACAGCTCAGCTCATCAGCTTCTTTAATTTACTGCATTATACACATTATAGTTAATAAAAAGCAACATTTACCTTAAAAAACTGGATGTAAAAATCAGATGTATGGCTTTGACTCTCATCTCTTCTGACTGAGTTTAATATTCATGCATGCTTGTGACAAAACATTTAACAAAGGGTTAGCATTCACTGACTGTCAGAGCTTCAATTGTTTGTTCCAATGTGCTGATTAATGTTCGCGTGAGACATTTTCAATAATGCAAACACTAAATTTAACGGTTATGTTTTTCTGCACCACAAAAGATTGTAGATTTATTGTCACTTGTTTCTATCCATTCCTGCAAACAATCAAAGGATTATGAGATTTCAGCCAAAGCAGATCTGTCTTGTGATCTGTCCCAGCAGCAATTGACAACAATCAAATGCTGATGTTAAAAAGTTATCTCAAAGCAGAGACGGGGCGAAAGAGTTTATTATGATTATGAAAACTCGTGGGAAATTTTAAAGAAAACTGAAGCTCTGCCAAATGTAACACTCAGGCCTTGTCTTAAATGCTACAGATAGTTTTGATCTGTTTATGCATAAAAAATATTGGTTCTCTTCACATGGTTTTAACTAAAACCATGAAATAGCAATGCTGCACAATGCTACTAGGTGGCAAGAACATACACAATAACAACATAATCAAAACGCAGATAATAATTATCCAAACACGGCTCTTAATACACTTTGTTTTAAGGCTGTTACAATTTTCTATAAGATATTTGTCTTTAAAAATAAAAATAGTTTTTCTCATTAAAAATTAAAATTGAATGTGGCTGAGACGTGCAGAGGCTCCAGAAAAGTTCTTAAAATAATTTCACCTTTTGAATATAATAATAATAATAATAAACTTTATTTGTATAGCACCTTCCTACAATGCCTTGCATTGACCAAGGTGCTTAACAGGATAAAAAGATGAATAAACTGGAACAATAAATCAATGAAAATAGAATAAGAAACAACAGCAATAAAAGAAGCAATGGAAATAAAAAATGCTACATACTAAAATAACACAAGTAATAAAAGTTACACGCTGAAAGCTTTTTTGAACAAGTGGAAATAAAAAGGCAATGGAAATTAAAAAAATGTTACATATTAAAATACCAGAAGTAATAAAAGTTACACACTGGAAGCTTATTTGAGCAAGTGGAAATAAAAAGGCAATGGAAATAAAAAATGCTACATACTAAACTACCAAAAGTAATAAAAGTTACACACTGAAAGCTTTTTTACACACTGAAAGCTTTTTTGAACAAGTGGGTCTTCAGTCTGGTTTTGAACAGAGTCAGATCAGAGGTGGCACGCAGCTCAAGGGGGAGGCTGTTCCAGGCTTTTGGGCCGGCAACAGAAAATGACCGGTCTCCCCATTGTTTGTACCTTGAGCGAGGCACCTCCAGCAGGTGTTGACTGGCAGAGCGTAAATCTCTGCCGGGCTGATGGGCTTTCAAAAGTTCTGAGATGTACAGAGGAGCAAGTCCATTCAGAGCTTTGAAAACAAACAGGAGCAGCTTGAACTGTATCCTGAACTGAACCGGGAGCCAGTGTAGAGAGGACAGGACAGGAGTGATGTGTTCATATTTTCGTGTGTTGGTCAAAAAGCGCGCGGCAGAGTTCTGTACAAGCTGTAAACGGGAGATGGAGGATTGATTAATACCAACATACAAAGCATTACAATAATCAAGTCTGGAGGTCACAAAGGCATGGATGGCCTTCTCCAGATCACCACGGCTGAGAAATGACTTGACTTTGGAGAGCAGTCGGAGCTGAAAGAAGCTGGTCTTGACAACAGAACTGATCTGTTTATCAAACTTTAAGTTGGAGTCAAGCTGCACTCCAAGATTTCTGACCACCGGGTTGAAGTGGGGGAGGGGGAAACCAACACTGGGACTGGGAAGGATGTTGCTGGTGTCACCAGGTGCACTAAATAAAATGCATTCAGTTTTATCTGTGTTTAGGTGGAGGAAGTTTTGAGAGAGCCAGTGCTTAATGTCATTTAAGCAGTTGACAAGAGTGTTTGAACTGGGTGAGGGGTTGGGAGTGACTGGCAGATAGATTTGTAAATCGTCTGCATACATGTGAAAAGACAGGTTATGACGTGCAATGATTGATCCTAATGGCAGCATGTAAAGAGAGAAGAGGACTGGCCCTAGAATAGATCCCTGTGGTACGCCAGAGGTCAGAGGGGTTGATGAAGAGGAGGACAGATCGCCTATCATGACAGAGAAAGTTCTCCCAGACAGGTAAGATTTGAACCACTCAAGCACAGCTCCCTGGAGGCCAACCTGCTGAGACAAGCGGTTGATTAGTACCTGATGGTCGACGGTGTCAAAAGCTGCTGAGAGGTCTAACATCACCAGCAGTGCAGGGTTTTTTGCATCCAGGGACAGAAGAATGTCATTCTGTACTTTGAGCAGTGCAGATTCAGTACTGTGACGAGCTCGAAAACCTGACTGAAATTTTTCAAACAGGTTGTTGAATATAATGGAATAGTATAGATAGATAGATAGATAGATAGATAGATAGATAGATAGATAGATAGATAGATACTTTTCCACTCATCTTATTTTTAACGTGTAAAAATAGTATTAGTCTTTTTACTAAATAGAGCCTGATCTATCTCTAGTCACGTTCTGCAGCTGAACAGTTGGCCCTGAGCGTGTTGGCCCTCAGAAGGACACGAGGGGAAAGAAAAAGACAATAGCGTGCCTAACAGACTTGTCGAGACACGCCCACAACAGACAGGAACAAGCTTGTGAATTTTATTAGCGGATTCAAAGTTGGCAAAACCTAAATTAGTGGACGCTAATCCTGCTAACAGTTTCCAAAGTTGGTGAAAATGCTAATGCTCTAAATAATTTTTTTTTAAAGTTCCACTATTAGCAGTGAGCGGATTAGCAGAACTGTGCCCATCACTATCGATGAGTTAATAGAGCACAGCAGCAGGAATGCTGATTAAAATGTGGCATACTTTTGGTTTGTAAGAGAGTGGTGATCGGAGCAGACCTGAATGGACATGTTGGTGAAGGAAACAGAGGGGATGAGGAAGTGATGGGTAAGTTTGGTGTCAAGAAGAGAAACCAGGAAGGACAGATGTTGGTGGATTTTGCCAAGAGAATGGAAATGCCTATAGTCAATACCCATTTCCAAAAGAGGGAGGAACATAGAGTGACCTATAAGCGTGGAGGAAGGAGTACCGTACACAGGTCGACTACATTCTGTGTAGAAGAGGAAACCTGAGAGAGATTGAAGACTGTAAGGTTGTGGCAGAGGAGAGAGTGGCCAGACAGCATCGGATGGTTGTGTGTAGAATGAGTGTTGCTGTGAAGAAGAGAAAAATAATAAAATCAGAAAAGACCAAATGGTGGAAGCTGAAGAAGGAAGAATTAGGGATGCACCGATCCACATTTCGTACATCCGATCCGATACTGATTCCTAAATCTGGGTATCGACCAATACCGATACTTTTCCGATCCGATATCGGTGTTCAGGTATAGGAGGCTGTAATAATTAAGTTCTTGAAGGGAGAGCACCTATGTTGCACGAAACTCTGGTTGTGTCTCAATTCAGGGGCTGGCTCCTCATGAGGACCCAGCCTAGCTGGGCCGAGTAGGCCACACACTCACAAGGCCGGGTGGGCTGGATGAAACTGCTGAAATGGGACGGTCTAACCTTCAGGTTTGCGTGATTACGTACTTCCGCCTTACGTGCGGCAAACGTGTTTTCATCAGTGCCCACGTAGTTCCGCCTAGTTTGTTGCTCGTGGGAAAAACAAAATCAGAATCAGAATCAGAATATATCTTTATTGGCATGTTATGTACCGAGGTACAAGGTTATGCAATTGGCGCACGCACCATCCGAAGAGGGATGCACGCACGGAAAGTCGCAGCAGTATGAAACCGCGCCACCACAATCAGATATGGAAAAAGGAAAATACAGATGGGTATCATTGGTATTCAAAAAAAGAATCTATCATAATTTGTCTTCTTAAGACACTCCATGATAAAGTCCCAAAAACTCTACCAGCATTAAGCACAAAGAGACAAGACATGTTGCAGTTTGATGACAAGCAAGGAGATCAAGTCTGTGAGTAACATTCAGATAAGCACAGTCAGCAGTTGTCTCAGCTCGGCGCCATCCAAGCGCACACACAGAGATCTCTGGGGGGAGGGGGGAGGGCATGTTCTCTCAGCTCCCGACTCCAGGAGAAGAATTTCCAGACAGCCTTCATTCAAGGTCGCTCAGAGTCCAGATTAGATAGTTGCTTTTGTTTATCTTCAGCTCAGGCCACAGTGTACTTTTGACTGCAGCCTTCCAAGTCCAGGTGCTGTTCAGGTCCAAAATCGCCGAATCATATGAGGTTCCGAGCTACGAACCCCCATCTGTGCCCTGATTGAGTCCGGACGGCTGTAAACGAGTTCCAAAACGCACCGCAGGTCCGCGGTGGTCTACCGCTGCTCCCATCGTGCGGTTCAGTTCGTACAACAGCTGGGATGTGGAGCTCATAGCCCGGATCAGAGAATCTTGCTGATCAGGAAGTTTCGCCAGCGCGCTGATAGCCGCCGCAGTCTTCCTCAGCTTCCAGTAGCAGACAGCTCCGCCAACGCCAAAAAACAGAGTAGCTGCCACCAATATCCCAATAATCCACAAATCTTCCACGTCTTCGACAGACAGGACGGTCAGACACATTGGCTGCCACTGGCTCCACGAGTCCATAATGTATCCGACAGCGTGCGTGTCGGAGGGGCAAGCCGTTTCTCCTGGCCCGGTTCGCTTCGTGGAAAAAAATTTATCTATAGAGGAAACAGCCCAATTAATTAAATCCATCTCAAATTGGTTCGAGTGAGCGCTGAAGAGTTACAGACGAGACAAAAAGCAAGCGGGGAGGAGGAGCAAAAAGATATGCAACTTGCTTTGCCGAGAGCGGAAGTAGGAGTAGTAAAATGGATCCAGAATCGGTGGTTTGTATTTTTTTTAGCTCTGTCCGTATTGAAGCAGCTTCGACAATTTTTTGGTTGACGCAGGAGATACCTGTTTTTAAGGCTGGCAGCTGATCCGAATATGGTAAGTAGAAACTCTGACGTGCCGTTGTATTGCTATAAATGGTAGCATACAGCTAGCTTTAGCTCGTGCTTATTATTCAACATTAATCACATCTGTTTTGGTCGTGAATGAAATTCAATATTACTCTGTCGTACATAACACTTAACTTTTTCCCGCGAAATCTCTGCTGGCGCTACGAATTCTGGGATAGCCTCCGCCAGAAAGGATACTCGGATGCATCCTCGGATTTCGACAGGAAGTAGGCCACATTCCTCGGCCGCATGAGGAGGAGTCTTCGAATTGGGACAGTCTTCCGCACGGGGAAATGACGAATGTGGCTGACAAATGCACACTCATGAGGATCCAGCCCCTGAATTGAGACACAGCCAGTGACTTCTGTCTTAAAGCTGCTGTCTGCAGTTCTGTAGTGCAGTCTGTAAGTTGTCAAAAAATATATTTTTAACATATTTCTTCACTCTGTCACTATCTCCTGACAGACTGATGTTAGACAAAGTAATCTCTGAAAAAAACTATAGTCCCCTTGCTTCTCCAGGTGGTAAATAAGAATTTCTAAAAAGCCACAGTGACCCGCCGTTAACCAGCCAATAAAAACAGAGTTTTTAACCAGCCAATAAAAACAGAGCTTCTCACGCTCCTAACCCACGCCCCCCCTCCCAGCCCGCAGCGGCCGCGCAGGTTCTCGTTGAAATAATTGCAAAGCGATGCAAAACTGTTTTGTATGTGACACAAATGTATTAAATTCCCCTTCTTCATCCCTGATCTGGACTTTTCTTTTGTTTTTTTGCCAAAAGTCAAGTGATCGCTTCCTCCTCCGCTGAGTCATGACAGAAACATTGAGGAAATGAATGAATTTGTCACGAGCGAATTAAACTCATGTCCAACGTGGCTGCGCGCGGCTCTGCAGATTTCATGGTGTTCTGGTGTGCTGGACCAGCGCTCCCTGTTTTTATTTTATTTTTTAGAACGTTTTATTAACATATAAACACAGAACTTCGCAGCGGCTGACAGGACATGCAGTGGAGGCGGAGCATTCGGAAGCAGAGCTGAATTTCACCGAGAGCAAGAGGGAGCAGAGCCATATATGGCTCTGAGGGGGAGGGACCAGAAACGTGTCTCTGTTCAAAATTTTCCTAAGTTCCAGCGTGTTGCAGAAATTACATATTGCACCTTTAACATTGTGTGAGGTAAACGCAGAGAAGACACTCTGAGCCTCACTACAGTATTCCTCAAAATAATGGCATACAAGAGGAAGGTCTCTACCACAGATGTCCTTCTCACTCATGGTGCAACCCGGAACACGTCTAAAATATTGCTAAGCATTATGGGAAATTAACACAGTCCCCCTTTTTTTATTTATTGTGGCACTATATGAGTTGTAATTCTTGTTGAATTTGATCAACGGATACAGATTTAAACTATAATTGAACACTAATATACCGCTAAGCATTCTGGGAAATCCCGTTTTTTAGTTTCGTTTTTGACTGTGGCACTGAGTTGTAATTCTTGTTGGTTTTGATCAACAGATACAGATTTAAACAATACTGTACATTTAATTTACATTTATAAATTCAATGCATAGTTTAAATTCGCAAGACAGAGGGATCAGGCTGGAAAGGATGTGCAACAGGTTAGGCTTGTTAAAGATAGAATGGTAATGCTCTAAAAAGTGAGGAGAATGTGACGGGAAGATGGAAGAAGTACTTTGAGGAGCCAATGAATGAAGAGAATGAAAGAGAGAAGAGTAAGGATCATAAAAACTGTGGACCAGGAAGTGGGAAAGATTAGTGAGGGTGAAGTCTGGAAGGAAAGAGGAAGGGGAAGGCAGTAGGACCTGATGGCATACAAGTGGTTGTTTGGAAATGTTTCGGAGAGATGACAGTGAGGTTTTTGACTCAAATATTCAATGGAATATTTGAGGGTGAGAAAATGCCTGAGGAATGGAGAAGAAGTGTGCTGGTGCCCATTTTTAAGAGCAAGAGTGATGTACAGAGTTGTAGCAACAACAGGGGAATTAAGTTGATGACCCACACGATGAAGATCTGGGAGAGAGTTGTGGAAGCAAGACTTAGATGAGAGGTAACTACCGTAATTCCGCCTGATAGATCGCACCTTTCTATAGGTCGCTTTGTCCAATTATTGACAAAAATTAGGAAAAATCCATAAACAGATCGCACCTTTATTTAGGTCGCATCTATTATGTGTCACCGCTACACGACGCGTCAGCGCCTCATTTGCCCTGCTGAAAATGGCAGCCAGAGAAGCGAGCGAGCATGGAAGGACTTTACAAGAATAACACGGTAAAAACAATTATTTGTTTGCTAAAAATTATAGCTGACATTATAGCACAAGGGTTCCTGAGCTCAACCGTTCCTTAATAAAATCACGAAATGGTCAAATCTGTTGGATTTAAATTGTTTCGCTTTGATGTCTTCCAAACGGTCGTGCACTGCAAAAATAAATTATAAATTAATCAAATTTTATCTCAAATATCTCATATAGGTCAACAGTTTGTAAATGAAACCCAAATAATTACATTCTGTAAGCTGAAAGAAAATCCGCCGAGTGGTTTATGAGCTATTTGCTAAAATATACACGGAAATAAAACAAGGCTAACCGCGACACGATTATGTCTATAAAACATCCATCCATCCATCCATCCATCTTCTTCCGCTTATCCGGGGTCGGGTCGCGGGGGTAGCAGCCTAAGTAGGGAGGCCCAGACTTCCCTCTCCCCAGCCACTTGGAGCAGCTCCTCCGGGGGAATCCCAAGGCGTTCCCAGGCCAGCCGAGAAACATAGTCCCTCCAGCGCGTCCTGGGTCTTCCTCTGGGTCTCCTCCCGGTGGGACATGCCCGGAACACCTCACCAGGGAGGCGTCCAGGAGGCATCCTAACCAGATGCCCGAGCCACCTCAACTGGCTCCTCTCGATGTGGAGAAGCAGCGGCTCTACTCCGAGTCCCTCCCGGATGACTGAGCTTCTCACCCTATCTCTAAGGGAGAGTCCAGCCACCCTGCGGAGAAAACTCATTTCAGCCGCTTGTATCCGAGATCTTGTTCTTTCGGTCATAACCCAAAGCTCATGACCATAGATGAGGGTGGGAACGTAGATCGATCGGTAAATTGAGAGCTTTGCCTTTTGACTCAGCTCTCTCTTCACCACGACAGACCGGTACAGCGCCCGCTTCACTGCGGACGCTGCACCTATCCGCCTATCGATCTCACGCTCCAGTTTTCCCTCATTCGTGAACAAGATCCCGAGATACTTAAACTCCTCCACTTGGGGCAGGACCTCCTCCCCGACCCGGAGAGGGCATGCTACCCTTTTCCGGCTCAAGACCATGGCCTCGGATTTGGAGGAACTGATCCTCATCCCGGCCGCATCACACTCGGCTGCAAACCGCTCCAGTGAAAGTTGTAAATCACGAACTGATGAAGCCAGTAGGACCACATCATCTGCAAAAAACAGAGAAGCGATTCTAAGGTCACCAAAACGGATCCTCTCAACACCTTGGCTGCGCCTAGAAATTCTGTCCATAAAAGTTATGAACAGAATCGGTGACAAAGGGCAACCTTGGCGGAGTCCAACTCTCACCGGAAACGAGCCTGACTTACTGCCGGCAATGCGGACCAAGCTCTGACACCGGTCGTACAGGGACCTAACAGCCCTTATCAAAGGGCCTGGTACCCCATACTCCCGGAGTACCCCCCACAGAACCCCCCGAGGGACGCGGTCGAATGCCTTCTCCAAGTCCACAAAGCACATGTAAACTGGTTGGGCAAACTCCCACGCACCCTCCAGGACCCTGTTGAGGGTGTAGAGCTGGTCCAGTGTTCCACGACCAGGACGAAAACCACACTGCTCCTCCTGAATCCGAGGTTCGACTATCCGACGGACCCTCCTCTCCAGAACCCCTGAATAGACCTTACCAGGGAGGCTTAAGAGTGTGATCCCCCTATAGTTGGAACACACCCTACGGTCCCCCTTTTTGAATAGGGGAACCACCACCCCAGTCTGCCAATCCAAGGGAACTGCCCCCGATGTCCACGCGATATTGCAGAGTCGCGTAAGCCAACACAACCCTACAACATCCAGAGCCCTAAGGAACTCCGGGCGAATCTCATCCACCCCCGGAGCCTTGCCACCGCGGAGCTTTTTAACCACCTCGGCGACCTCAGCACCAGAGATCGGAGAACCCGACCCAAAGTCCCCAGGCTCCGCTTCCTCAGTGGAAGACGTGCCAGTAGGATTGAGGAGGTCTTCGAAGTATTCCGCCCACCGACTCACAACATCCCGAGTTGAGGTCAGCAGCACGCCACCCCCACCATAAATGGTGTTGGTCGCGTACCTCTTTCCCCCCCTGAGACGCCGGATGGTGGACCAGAATCGCCTCGAAGCCGTACGGAAGTCATTCTCCATGGCCTCTCCGAACTCCTCCCACGCCCGAGTTTTTGCCTCAGCAACCACCCGAGCCGCATGCCGCTTGGACTGCCGGTACCTATCAGCTGCTTCCGGGGTCCCACAAGCCAAAAAGGCCCAATAGGACTCCTTCTTCAGCCTGACAGCATCCCTCACTGCCGGTGTCCACCACCGGGTTCGAGGGTTGCCACCACGACAGGCACCAACAACCTTGCGGCCACAGCTCCGATAAGCTACCTCGACAATAGAGGCGCGGAACACGGCCCACTCGGACTCCATGTCCCCCGCCTCCCTTGGAACGTGTTCAAAGCTCTCCCGGAGGTGGGAGTTAAAGCTCCGTCTTACGGGAGACTCTGCCAGACGTTCCCAGCAGACCCTCACAATACGTTTGGGTCTGCCAGGTCTGACCGGCATCCTCCCCCACCATCGGAGCCAACTCACCACCAGGTAGTGGTCAGTTGACAGCTCCGCCCCTCTCTTCACCCGAGTGTCCAAGACATGCGGCCGCAGATCAGATGAGACGACAACAAAGTCGATCATCGAACTGCGACCTAGGGTGTCCTGGTGCCAAGAGCACATATGGACACCCTTATGCTTAAACATGGTGTTCGTTATGGACAATCCATGACGAGCACAGAAGTCCAATAACAGAACACCACTCTGGTTCAGATCAGGGGGGCCGTTCCTCCCAACCACACCCCTCCAGGTCTCACTGTCATTGCCCACGTGAGCGTTGAAGTCCCCCAGTAGAACAAGGGAGTCCCCAGGAGGCGCACTCTCCAATACCCCCTCCAAGGACTCCAAAAAGGGTGGGTAGTCTGAGCTGCCGTTTGGTGCATAGGCACAAACAACAGTCAGAGCCCGTCCCCCCACACGTAGGCGAAGGGAGGCTACCCTCTCGTTCACCGGGGTGAACCCCAACGTACAGGCACCAAGATGGGGGGCAACCAGTATGCCCACTCCTGCTCGGCGCCTCTCACCAGGGGCAACTCCAGAGTGGAAGAGTGTCCAACCCCTCTCAAGGAAACTGGTTCCAGAGCCAGAGCCATGCGTTGAGGTGAGTCCGACTATTTCTAGTCGGAAACTCTCAACCTCACACACTAGCTCAGGCTCCTTCCCCACCAGAGAGGTGACATTCCATGTCCCAATGGCCAGCTTCTGTAGCCGAGGATCAGACCGCCAGGGTCCCCGCCCTCGGCCACCACCCATCTCACATTGCACCCGACCCCTTTGGCCCCTCCCACAGGTGGTGAGCCCAAAGGGGTCGGATGTCTATAAAACAACAAATTTTATCTCAAATGTCTCATACAGGTCAACAGTTTGTAAATGAAACCCAAATAATTACATTCTGTAAATCTGCCAAATGGTTTATGAGCTATCTAGACAAATAGTAGCAGGAAAATAACCTGAAGCTAAGCTCTAAGTGCACGTGCTTTGCGCAGGTAGTTCACAGTATAGCTCTGCGTTCGTTCTCGCGTTAATGCTCGCGTTTTCGCTCCAAATACTTGACGTCATTTGAGCAACAGCAGGGCGGAGCGTTTACCTACGGGACAAATTGAGGTCGCTGATTGGTCATTTGCTGACACGCCTACTGAATTGATTGACAGGTCGGGTGGGGAAAAAAAAGGCACTTCACACAGCTTCTGCCGCAGCGGTGTTCTGTGTTTATATGTTAATAAAAAGTTCTAAAAAATAAAATAAAAACAGGGAGCGCTGGTCCAGCACACCAGAACACCAGGAAATATGCAGAACCTCGCGCAGCCACGTTGGACATGAGTTTAGTTCGCTCGTGACAAATTCATTCATTTCCTCATCATTTCAGTCATGGAGTCAACGGAGGAGGAAGCGATCACTTGACTTTTGGCAAAAAAACACAAAAGAAAAGTCCAGATCAGGGATGAAGAAGGGGAATTTAATACATTTGTGTCACATACAAAACAGTCCGGCGCCGGGCAGTTTACAGTATTGTGAGACAACGCGCTTACGTACGCGGTCGTAAAATTTGAGCTTGGCGCGTACATGCCCTACGGGGCTACGCTTGTGTCTTAGCGTACATACGGCGTACAGCAACGTACTGCCGTACGCAGAGCTATACCGGGGCCTTAAGTCCGACCAGAGGAGGCTTTCTTTGGACACATGAGGTGGGAACGGTTGGTGGGTGTATCCTAGCGGCTGAAAGTGGTACTGCACTATTTTTTGCCAAAATGAAAAACGGTCATATCTGAGCCAAAAATTGGTCTAAAAATATGGGAAAATCCATAAACCGGTCTCACCTCTCTATAGGTCGAAGGGCATGCAAATTAGGCAAAAAACTGTGACCTATAGTCCGGAAAATACGGTATTTGTGAGCAGCAGTATTGTCATATTTTTAGATAATATTCGGCCCCAAGTGGCAGAATGAGAAGAAAAACAGAGTCAGGAGTACAAAAATAAATGTCTTTATTTACAGGTTACTGTTCTCCAGGCTGAAAAGGAAAGCAGGGACAAGGTGAGTGCCTGGGAAGATTTCCAGCTAGTATCTGATCAGTTAGTGGAGAAGAAATTGCTCTTACTGTAATGTTTCTTCCAGAGGGGAGAGGTCCGAGGAGTCCTAGTGTTCAAGGTATCCTTGCAGTGAGTGAGATGAGTGCAGATAGAGAGAGGAGCAGGTTGTTTGAGGTCGACGGAATAATCACTGCAGGAGATCAAAAAACAAGGTCTTCAGATTCTGAAATACAGTACCTTTACCATAAGCATGATGTTCCGGTGCTGGAGGCATGTCTGGCAGTGGTATACAGTATTTTCTGGTGTATAGGTCGCACCTGTGTATAGGTCGCTTTGTCCAATTATCACCAATAGATTGGAAAAATCCCTAGATAGGTCGCACTGGTGTATAGGTCGCACCTACGTTTAGCTCTGCTGCAAATGTCTGCCACAGGAGCGCACAGCAAGGCTTTTAAGAAGATTAACACTTAAAAACAATTATTTGTTTGATAAAAATTATAGCAAATATATGTCTGAGCTGAACTTTTCCTTAATAAATGAACGTAATTGTGAAATGAGCTGGATTTAAAAATTTGTTTCGCCAAAAGTGATAACAAGCCATATGTCGCACCGGTGTATAGGTCGCAGGCCTTGAAAAAACCATAAAAAGATGCAACCTATACACCGGAAAATACGGTACTCAGGTTGAGTAGTCCTCCAAACCAGACACAGGTGTTGAGTGGTGGCTGTTTAGGATTGGCTGCAGCTGAGGAGTGAGTGACTGGTGAACCTAGAACTCCCACTAGTATGGTTTCATGCTGAGAAAGAGCACCACAGATGCCATCTTTGCTTTGAGGATGCTGATGGTGAAGTACAGAGAGGGTCAGAAAGAACTCCATTGTGTCTTTGTGGATTTAAAAAGATGAAAGCAGGGAACAACTGGAAGAGAACTTAGAAGTGGAGGTATGCACTTTAAAGAAGATGAACGAAAGCCAGCCGTAGTAAGACAGAGTACATGTGTGTGAATGAGAGGGAGGCTGGTGGAACAGTGAGGCTACAAGGAGCAGAGGTCACAAAGGTGCAGGGCTTCAAAATGAGGAATGTGGTAAAAAGGTGAAAATCAGAGTCCAGGCAGGACGGAGTGGATGGAGAAAAGTTTCAGGAGTGATTTGTGACGTGTGTCAGCAAAGGTCAAAGGAAAAGTTTATAAGACTGTAGGGAGACCAGCTATGTTGTCTGGTCTGGAGACAGTGGCAAGTTCTTCAAAACAACAAATGAATGTTTTCATTGTTTTGGAGATGCTGAGAAGCAGTCAGAGAGGATGCATAAATCTCAACATTTTGACAGTGTTAGCTTCAGTTTTCTTTAGAAGTGTTGTGCCTTAATTATTATTTTCTTTGGACTTTATCAAATAAATCAACTCAGATCATCAGAATTTTTTAATTATATATTCAGTGTTTGTGTCATTATTCCATTTTATATTGATTGGGTTTTGTGATTGGCTCAGTGTTGTTCATAACTCATTAAAAAAAAAAAAGTATTCAAATGTTACTGTTTGTTGCCAGAAATTCTGACCACCATGTAGCTCTTCATCAAGCTTTGATGAAGAGCTCTCAGATGATGAGGAGCTTATTATATAAAAAGTGAACCTCAGTTCCCTTTCTTTCTGGGAAACACAGATGAACAACCAATATCTTAGATTATGTTTTGCATAGAAAAGTTTAATTCTGATTGGACTGATGAGCTATTGGCTAGTCTAATCTGGGCTAAGACCTCATGTGTGTTGCTACCATAATAAAACAGCTTCAGGTTCAAAAATGTTATAGTGAATCATGCTAATCCTATTTTCCAAAATTTTACATGACCATCCATTTTACATAACGCAGATATTGGAGTTCTGGTTTAATTTTTGAAAGTGCGAATTGCAGCAGCTAGCTGTAGCACTTTCTTTAGTATTTCTGACAGGGATATTACAATATTTCTACCAGTATAACTGTATGATACAAACATGAAAACAGTGCAAATGTTTTTAGAGTGAGCTTTAGCATGATCTTGTTATGAGATCTTTAAAATAGATAAGATAAGATAGAACTTTATTGATGCAGCATCACACACTGTGGCCGACCTGTGAGGTGGTCTCTGATCCAGGTGACCAGCGAGCCATTCACCTGCATGTCCAGGAGCTTATGTCAGGTCTCATGGTGTTAAAAGCACTGGAAAAGTCAAAGAATATAACTCTTACAGTGCTGTGTGCCCTGTTTGAAGTTTATATTTGTAAAATGGCAGGAATCAATGTTGGTTTGGCCCTGCTTTGACTTCTGTGACCTCATAAATCTGGTCAGACTGAAACTCTGCTGTATTTCTCCAAATAAAGAGCCATCCACAACTGGTAAGATATTTATTGCTCATGAAGACAACACCATTATTAATGCAACAACAACAAAATCCACCTTTTTTGATTGTAGGTTACAGTGTGACAGCAAAATAATAAAGCATGAGCTTGTTAATATTTAACAGTTAGCAGTCCTGAGCCTGGTTCTACTCCTAAACCTTTATTTAGACAGGTTAATCCCATTGAGACGAGAGACCTGATTTCTGAACAAAGAGTGATGACAACAGTGAATAACAACGACAACAGTCTGAACCTGGTTCTGCTAAATATTTCTTCCTCATGAGGGAGTTTTTCCTTTCCACTGTCGCCGTCATGCTTGCTCAAGATGAGAGCTTTGCGATGGAGTTGAACTCAAATCAGTCTGCTCCTCAGATACAAAGTAAATAATATTAAATTATTATTTTTAAATATGAATGTTTCTGTTGACTTATTTATTATATATGAACGTTTCTGTTCAGTGCCTAGAGACGACGTCTGTTGTGACTTGGAGCCGTATAAATAAACTAAATTGAATTTAATTGAAAATTAAAGGATGGCAGTGTGCAGACAAACACTGGTACACTGACTCAAACTAATATTTAACACATACAACAACAACAAAAAACAAGTATTATTCTGCGTTTGCTGTTAATATGAAACACTCGTGCAGTTGCATGCTTTCAATTCCTGTGAGATATAAACTGGTTCTCTCTCTCTAACACTAACCAGATGCATATTGGAGGTAGCATTTTTGGACAAAAAAATCTCTTCAGTGCCAAATTTTTAATTCTTAGCTTGGACAAAGTTGTTAGACAAAAAATAAAATTAAAATTAAAAATAAAACACCAACAACTCTTTAAAACTCGAGAGATTTATATATATATTTAAAAAAAGCTCAAATCAAAACATCAAGCCTGTTTCGGTTTAACAAGTAATTGCATGCTAAATAAAGAAATAGCAGTGCTCTGAATGATACAAGTGTCTTTGCTCTGTCTGTAACCTGTGCAGAGTGTGTCTGGACCATGGGAGAATGACTTGCGCTGTGTGTTGTGGTTGTGTCCCTTGGCTGTTTGGGTTTGGATATTTCCCAGACAAAAGCCTGTCCAAATAAGATCAATGTGTTTGTGCTTTTCTCCTCTGAGCAGGCACGCTCTCCCAGGTCCAGCAGCAGAACATGTGGAATAAATGAAGCTTATGTTTGCAGGCGAACAAAAAAAGCGTTTATGCACGATAATAAACTCCTAATTGCAGGGACAGAACTCAGACAGAACTGTACATCATTCTATGACTGTAAATTTAGATTTAAGAGACTTGCAGCAAAGTTTGTGCTTTAAAAATGTAAGATTCAGTGAAAGTCTTTTATTTTTTATTTTTTTATGCTTCGTAGTTATGTCAACTTGACATACTGAGGGCAGCGGTGAAGTAAAACGCTGCCTGATACGTTTACGGCTCCATTAAGACAGTGTGCCTAATTTTATCAAAGCTAATTACAGCATGGCTAAAGCTGTGAAATAAGAAACCAGCATAATGATCCATTAGAGCAGAGGAAGATCATCAGGACTTCTAGCACCTTTGGCTCACCGCTGTGGTTGTGAGCATATAATAGCTTAATGGTGGAACAATTTGGAAGCAGCTGGAGGTAAAGCAGCCAAGGCAGCTGTTTTGTTTCAAAAAGAATGACGAGGTGGGGGGAAGCACCACAGCCTGCATTAAACTCTGCACTGTAGGAGCACACATGCATACTCAAGCACAATTTAGGCTGCACTGAGATGGTGTTACTCCACAGAAAACATGCCGATTTAGACAGCTCGTGTTGTATTCTGTGAAGCGGAGAGCAAAAAGATGCAGTTAAAATGAGAAACCACAAAACTAATGTCACTAATCACATAATTTTTTTTTTTTTTTTTACATAAAACATGACAGAGGAGGATACATCCAAAAGCATGACATCAATTTAAAACAATAATATATCCAGCAGATTTTACTGGTAGGATCCACAGCGCCCTCTACCGACACTGGCTGTCCTTTTAGTCTGTGGTCCAGGGAAAACATCCCCCCCCTCTGAGTCCACAAGAAAAACCCTTCAGTCCCATTCTTGAACCCACAAGCACAGAGGCTATAATTTTGTGGCTCAAGCGATGTGATTTACTCATCTGAGGTTTTCTGCTCCAGCTGATTTCTGTGCCTCAGAGTGTGTTTGTTGTGCTTGTTTTGGGTCTGGGAAACAATGGGCATTTAGTGCTGCATGTGTCAAACTAAGCAAATAGTTGTTTTTATCCTTCCCCTGTACAAGGCTGGCTTCATCTGATCAGAAAACAACCACCTGATTGTTTTCCTGTTCACTCACATCGTCACAGACTGGGATTAGAGACGACACGTACTTACATTTTCCCCTACCTGTGTAAACAAACATACACGCCAAACTTTAACACATTAACAGATTGTGTGGTTAAGAAGGAGAATACGTCAGTAAGCCAAAGAGGAATGTCAGGAATGACACATTTACTGCAACAAAAGTGAACATTTCTTCAGGTTTCTAAATTATTTGATAAAAAAATAAAAAAATAAAAAAACACAAGAGCTAAAGTGACTTCATTCAGAGCAAAGAATAAAATGTATTTAAATTTATTCCATTGTGATTTGTTGGCACTTTAGAGCATGTGTTGTGAATCAGCTACTACCACACCAAATTTCAGCTCAATATCTGTAAAAATGCCAGATGTATACTGGTAGTGATTTTGTGTTTGCGAAGTTTGATTAGCTGTGACAGACCGTGGAGATTTTAGCCTCTTTTTTGGGGGTGGGTGCTCAAGCACCCCTAAATTTGAACTCTGCACTCTTGAAAAATAAAGTTTTAAAAAAAAGAGAAAAATCGGTTTGTTTGTTTTTTGGGCTGGGGGTGGGGTGGTTCTGGGTTTGGATTCTGTTTATTGCATTTATGATTCAATGCAACAAAATAAACAAATTTAAAAGGTAACAGTTCATTGTAATACTTGGTTTATTTACATAATGACTTTAATTGCTGGATGTCTGGCCCTGAGCTTTAAGAAACTGTGGTCCCCTGAACAGTTTAGTTGAATATCTGCTTTAGTAATACAGTTTATTCAAATTTCCAAAACCTAAACTGAGTCTGGAAAAATGCAAAAGATGATGAAGCTCTGCGGCCGACCTCATAATCAGCAGAAAACAACATAAACAGGAAGTACCACATGCTCCTTTGTACGAAGGTGACTGCAAATAAATCCTCCATTTTCTGTCATAATTACATTGTAAGCTTACAAGTTAAATTAAAGGTTAACGATTAAAGCTAGTCGTACTTTGTTTTGTGTGTTTTGTATGTAGATATAGCTTTGTTGCAACTTCTGGTTCCATAAGTTTAGTTTTTGCTATTATCAGTTAACACTCAACTGATTCTGTACAAAGCATTTATTAAGTTGTGTAATGTAAAGCAGAGTGCTATGTCTGTAGCATCTTAGCGAGCATGTCTGTATTGCACGCCGCTAGCTTATCTCTACTTCTTGTTGTGCCGAGCTCTCGAAAATAGTGATTGAATCTAGTTTAATTATGTTGGTAAACGTAGATGTTTAACAACTTGTTAAAATACACCAGAATGCAGGAAATGGCATTTAGTTTTTAAAAAATGTACGGGGGAGGACCCCACTCACCAGTGTCCCCCATGAAGACTTCTGATGCTAATGGCCACCACATTGTTCAAGCCAAGAGCCATTGTCAGCGTTGGGGGCTAAGCACCCCCTAAAGGTCAGATTCTAGAACCGTCCCTGGTGACAGCCATCATAAATTAAGCTAACTCCAATAGTTAACCAGTTGTGAATGTACACCAATGATTCCTTTGATCATTTCATTAAAATCTGTCCAGTGGGTCATGAGATATTTTGCTAACAGACAGAGAGTGCCAACCCCCACATGTGAAAATTTTAAACCAAAGTCCTACGTGTTCTGTTAGTGCTCAGACTGTGTTGTGAATGATTCTCACCTGCCTAAACCACCAAAGCTCAGCCCCATCTCTGGAACACTGCATGAGCTAGTTTTTTTTTTCCCTCAACTCCAAAGACTGATTAGTTGTGGCAGCCATCTTGGATCAAGTTGACTCCAATTAGTTAGATGCACATCCAAAGCGTGTTTTTATAGTTTCACAAAATATTGTCTTGGAAGACCCTCCCAAACACACACACAAAATGTCACTTGATGCTCCAATTCAAACACACAGCTCTTTGTTAAGGCCCAGGCAGAGCTCTGCGATTGGCCGAACGGTGCTCGACGCGCGTGTTCTGTGCGCACGCGTTCACAAGCACAGCTCTGCATTCGTTCTCGCGTTAAATGCTCGCGTTTTCGCTCCAAATTCTTGTCGTAATTTGAGCAGCTGCGCGCAGAGCGTTTACCTACGGGACAAACTGAGGTCGCTGATTGGTCATTTGCTGACACGCCTACTGAATTGATTGACAGGTCGGGTGGGGGAAAAAAAGGCACGAGCTGGCTCTGGCTGCAGCTGCTGCAGTGTTTCTAAACTGTATATGTTAATAAAGTTCTAAAAAATAAAAATAAAAACAGGGAACGCTGGTCCTGCAGCCCCCAGCCCACCAGGAAATCTGCAGAACCTCGCGCAGCCACGTAGGACATGAGTTTAATTCGCTCGTGACAAATTCATTCATTTCTCATCATTTCAGTCATGGAGTAAACGGAGGAGGAAGCGATAACTTGACTTTTGGCAAAAAAACAAAAGAAAAGGCCAGATCAGGGATGAAGAAGGGGAATTTAATACATTTGTGTCACATACAAAACAGTCCGGCGCCGGGCAGTTTATTGTGAGACAACGCGCCTCGCGTACGCGGTTGTAAAATTTGAGCTTTGTGCGTTCGTGCCCTGCGGGGCTACGCTTGTGCCTCTGCGTACGTACAGCGTACAGCGGCGTAGGCTACTGCCTTACGCAGAGCTCTGCCTGGGCCTTTAAGGTCCTCTCCTCACACAGATACAGTACATTGTCTGTACATCCTTATAAGCACAGAGGATAAAGATGGCTACCATCATACATAAACGCTTGTTTTCTGTCGGTGCTTTTGCTTCTATTTTGTGAGTGATTATGAAAAACATGGTAAATGTTTGACCCGTGAATGTGACAAATAAGAAGCAGACTCTCCTTCCAGCTGTGAACGATTACAAACAGTGGATGGAATGTCCCCCCCCCCCCACCACCACCACCCACCAACGCTGCTCCTCATGCATCTCAGCCTTTTGTCCTCTGAAGTAAAATGTGGGGGAGCAGAATACTGTAGTGTGTGCAGAGCTCTGATGTGCTCACTTCATTTCAACTTTAATACATTCTGACACCTGTGAACGTGCCAAAACATTTTAACAAACACAATGTGGATTTTAAACCAATGCAGGAACTGTTAGGGATGGAAATCACCGCTGAAACATGAAACACATGTGATCCTAACTGTTGCTCTTTGGGTGACCATCTCCTCTAGATGAGTGTAGTTCTGAATGGAGAAGCTGTTTCAAAGTCTGGATACAGTACAGTGAATAAAAGATGTTGAATGGGAATGAAAATTCACATACATACCAGTACAGTTCAGGCATTGGCAGAAACTTCATTGCCAGTCACACTTAATGCAGTTTCAGATTCCACCAATTCAAAAGATATAACGTTACATAAAGTTTCCTTTAAAGCATAGCAATGAGGTGTTTTGACCTGCAGATAACTTGGAGTGTCAGTGAGTGTATCAGTGACACCATTATCATCCAAGATCTGGAACACACACAAAATGGGTTTTAAAAATCTTAGGTTTCATTTCATTGTAAGGGGTTGGTTTATTTTCAACCTACCTCTTTATAGAAAATAAACCACTTCAGATTGTCACTTAATCACCGACCTAACATCCTCAAACAAAAGTAAAACTACTTAAAATACATGAATGATTACTGATTCATCTGAAAAATTATATTGAGGTTTATACAGCCTTTACATTTGTTTTACGCTGAAAGAGGATTGTGGTGTTTGACTGGTAGTATAGCAACTTCAAAACAAACAAAACAAAAAAAGAATTACGGTAATAGCTGTCACATAAAAGTATTTTAGAGAAATTTCCCCCAAAATGCAACAATTCCATTAAAGCAATGCTTTGTTTGTGTGGCTTTTTGCAGATGATGTGATGTTGTGTATGACAGATGTCGGTACCAAGCTGTCTCTTTTCAATTTATGGCCCTTTGAGCCCATTACCTGAGTCAAAATGGCCCGCGGGGGAAAACAATTACCTGTACCCATCTGTGCTCTGAAGTAACCTCCTGTATGTGACGCAACAGGAACAGAATAAAAATCCCTCTACTGTAATGCATATTGTTACCTATGTGTCCTACATGTAAAATAAACAAAATTACAGTATTTTCATTTTTTAAGCTCAACAAAGTTAAATTGACAATCTGAAAAATTGTAGATCTATAGCAGGGCTTTTGCTGCTAGTCTTGTTTTTCTTAGATTTGGATGAAGATAAAGTCGTTATACAAATACGTTTTTTCTTGTACCGGTACAGTAATAAATAAAAAAATCTGACTACTGAAATGCCAATGGCAAAAAGCTGAAACAGTCTGACGTTTTGTACACATAATTATATGACACAGCTGAGCTTACCATGCAAGTTGGATGTACTATGTCTCAGAGCATAGTTTAAATATCAATTGAAAAGACAGAAATGGTAAAAGTACTTTTAACTTCAGGATACATGGAAGGATTTTCAGTTTTTGGAGCACATAAAGGAAAAATGTCAGGGTGAAGCCTCACTTGTCACAGAAAGTGCAAGAAGACAAGGCTTGTATTTTTATAACTTTGTACATTTACATATTTTACTCTTATATGGACAAAAAAAAAAGGTTTGCATGAGAAAACTAAAAGCTTATTAACATCAAATTACACAGTTTCAATCAGTTGTAGCATTTAGTGAAAGAAAAGCTAAGAATTAACTCATTAAAAATCTGAACCTCTGAACAACAAAATTAAAAATTTGAGTTTTTGCTCCGTGCCCTGCAGCTGTGCAAATTAGAGCATCTCCTTCTTTTAAAAAGAAATCTCCATTTCAACCTGACAAGCTATATGCAAGCAATTTCAGGCCCGGTTGCACCTGCAGTATTGACGCGCCTCGTCAGGAGCGTCAAACAGGAAGACAATCATTTGTTTTGCAGCGTGACTGAAATGAGTTCAGGGCCTGGATCCTGTTAGCTCGGGGAGCAGCAGAGTGACGCCCAGGCTGCATTTATAAAACATCTCTCATTTAAATCCACCAAACAACAGCAGCTCACATTTCCTCATTTTAAACATGTAGCTTCAATAGGAATACAGTTCTTGAATGATAACTTGACAGCACTTCTTTGTACAGAAATAGACTTTAGGTTGGATTGGAGAATTTCGAGGGCTTGAAATGTTTGTTTCAGTAAACAGCCTTGTCTATTAAAGGGGACCAATTATAGGTCCTATACATTTTTATGGTATGTCTGTGGGCTATCCAGACCATGTTCATTCAATTTAATACACAAAATAATTCTTAGATAATAAAATTTCCCCTTTCTAGTTCTGCCTTTTCTGACTTCCGTTCTGAACGAGCTGTTTATGATAATGAGCTCTGAAGGCCACGCCCTTCAAAATCTGTTTACATTAACTCCGCCCTCCAAAGGGGACCCTGAGTCAGACCCAGAGGCAGAAGACGTGAAAAAATAATAGCAGTACTGTGAAAAAAATAAATTCAAAATTTTACATTACATTACATAAGAAATATATTTTTTCTCAGCAAAGAAATAATTGTTTTTACCGTGTTTTCTTGTAAAGTCCTTCGTGTGGGCTCGCTTCTGTGGCCGGCCGCCATTTTGGGCAGGGCAAATGAGGCGCTGACGCGTCGCGTAGGCCGCTGAGAAACATCCATAAGTTCACCCTCCATGTTAAAAACTCTTCGTCTGACTCTTCAAAAACAAACAATAAAGGCCGAGATACACTGAAGCAGACTCCGTATACGTGCGTATACGCGCATATTTTGTGCGTATGTTTTTGCTGCTTTACTTCAGCTCACGTTCTCCTTTTTGTAATGTGAGCAGCTGAGCACGGAGTGGACTCAACTGAGCTCGCTGATTGGTCACTTGCTGACACGCCTACTGAATTGATTGACAGCGCTCAGTCAGCTGAATGTGAAACCTAGTTGAAAGTGAAACCTTTAACATGAGCAGCTCGCTGGACTTCTGCGGTGTTCTGATGCGGTGTTTCTACTATATATGTTATAAAAAGTTCTCTCAGAAATAAAAATAATAACAGGGAGCGCTTTTCCTGCAGCACACAGCCCACCAGGGAATATTAAAACATCGCGCACCCAGGTAGGACCTGAATTCATTCATTTCAATCATCGAGTGAACGGAGGAAGAAGCGGTTACTTGACTTTAGGCAAAAAAACAAAAGAAAAGGCCCGATCAGCGATAAAGAAGGGGAATTTATTTCATTTGTGTAACATACAAAACAGTCCGGCGCCGGGAAGTTTATGGTCAGACACCGCGTATCGCGCACGCGGATCGCGTATGCGTAGTAAAAAAATACTTTTGCGCGTACATGCCCTGAGGGGCTACGCGGGGCTACGCTTTTGCCTTGGCGTACGTACGCTGCGTATAGGCGTATCGTGAGGACGCTCGAGTGTATCTCGCCCTTAAGGCTGCAGAGTAACACACTGGCTGCTAACTGCTTAGTGCGAGCACCGCTTTTTTTTCACGGACCACATCCGGCGCTGACCGGATGTGGTCCGTGAGCAGTCGTCCGGTTGATTTAAGAGCCCGTAAATAAGTTTTTTCGTTTTTACTGATAGATAATTAGTTATTAGCGGTACTGCATTTTAACAACAACGAAACATGGTGGTGCCACCTGTTACATCTTGGAGCCATTGTGCTGAGACGAACTCAGGAAAAACAACCGTGACGTCTTTTATACTGAAGTGGGTGGAGCCTCACCAGGGGTTGCTAGGTGAGGGGCTGGACTCAGGTTGGGGTGGGTTGTCCTACGGCTTGTGACATCACAAGCGCCAGGATTTGAAATCTAGATATTTAATATCCCTGAAAAATAAATATACAGTACTTAGAGTAAATATACCACTGGGTGCATTTTTTTGGTCCTAGGACTGTTTTTTTTTAAGAATTACATACCCAAAGTTGAGTAAAAAAAACATTAAAAAGTGAATTTTGCATCTTTGGTCCCCTTTAAGACATAAGCTCTCGTTACATTTGTACATACTGTATTTCAGCACGCTGAGGGGAACACAACTGTTTTGCTGCTATTTAAATTTAAATGTGAAAAATATAAATCTCCAAGTCTCATCTGTCAAACAGACTAAATCAAGAAAAATCTTTATTTCGTGTCAGGTTTTTATTATTGGGGGAAAAAAATCCATTATTTTAAAGAGGATCATCTTTCGCTCTGTGCCTCCATCACTGGGTCTGGGGTTGCTAGGCGATGGTGGCTATCTCCGTGGTGATGTGATCCCCCGTGGGTCCGATTCTCACTCATCACCTCCGCAGATAGATACAGGGCACGTGCACGTGGACATGACACCCCCTGCCCCCCTCTCTCTCACACACACACACAAACACACACACACACACAGTAGGAGGGACCGCTGCTATCCAGGGCTCTTTCTATACATCTTTCTTTCTCTTCGCTCTTATCTCTGCCAGGCTGTTGTCACCCTCTCATCGCTGTGCTGAGAAGGCTTCGACCTGATGAGGCTCAGGAAACAGCCCTGGAAGCTCTTTAGGTGTCGAGGAGAACCAGATGGTGACAATGAAGAGGCCCCGGGAGCGGGAGTGCATCAGCACCTCTTCTGTTCACTGCTCCAACAAGATGTGAGCACAAAGCCCTTTTTACTTCTCCAAGCACGGGTGATTTATGTCGAGTTACCTTTGAAGCTCTGAGACCAACTTTCTCTTTGAAACAACTGAACATTCCTGAGCACATTTAGTTTGGGGATGAGTCACCCAGACATTTGAGTGAACCTAGGGATGCATGATATTGGGTTTTTGGCTGAAATCCGAAATGCCAATATGTTAAAACTCATTTGGCCGATAACTGATATTTATACCAATATTTTTTTTTTCCTAGACCTACTTACAGAGACTACAAAGATTTCTCTGTTGTGGAATTAAAATTATTCTGCATGGTCTTTGTCAATTTGTCCTGTTACCAAATGCCAAAAAAAAGGGGCTGAAAATGATGCAACACTTCAACTTGGATTATGTTTAATGCCAAATTTATTTATGACATTTACTCTCTAATGCAACGGCAACACTCGAACAGTGCAAATTTGTAAATTTTCACAAATCTAAACTCAACCTGTTCACAAGCAACAAGTGAAAAGTGCAGAAGTAATAGTGCATTAATAGATATACTTTATTAGCTTAAACAGAAGCCTTTTATATTGGTGTTATTTTAATGGAATGGTCGATGTCTGATATTTAACTTTATTGTTAATATCAGCTGAGGCCGATAATATTGTGCGTCCCTAAATGAACCAATAACTTAAATTAATGTAGCTACTCATAAAACACAAACCTATTAAACGTGGAGTGCTGTTGACGTGAGATTGTCTGAAAATGAATAGTTAAATTAATGATAAAGAATTGGTGTATATTATGGCTGTCATCAATATATTCCCAGAATTAAATGCAGTACATCAGCTATATACCTTGTAATCTTTATTTTATTGTAATTTATTGTAAAATAGATGTTTTTCCACATTGAAATAAAAGTGTTTTCTGATCAGACTGTGCTCATGTCTAAACATTTCCAAAGTTTTATGTCTGTTTAAGTAAATGGGTGTAAGCAGACAATTAATCACATGAATGTGCAGCTTGCATTAAATCTCCTTCCTGGAAAAATACAGGCATTTGTCTTATTTGTGCTTATTTATTTATTTATTTACATTCTTTGACATTTCTAAGTCATGTTGAAAGTGTTCAAAAATATGTGAAACATTTTCTAACCTAACAGGATCTCAGCATTTTTTGAACCTGCTTGAATATTCAGCAGCGTCTGCAGCTTTCAGAGGAGACGTGTGAAGCTTAGTGCAGCTCTGTGATCATCTCTCTGCACACAAGGTTTTATCACAAGGCTGAGAGGCTCGGGGAGCACACGGTTCTCCATAATCATGATTACATCTCAACTAAAGAGCCGTTTTCACAAACAAAATGTTTGGGAAGAACTGCTCAGCTGGAGCGCGACACGTTTCTGGAACGCCGAAGGAGTCTTTTCAGGAAAATTCACATGGCTGAGCCGCTAATAACTCGCTTCCAGTGAGTAACAGTCTGAAAATAATTGACCTACTTTAATTTTTCTGGAGCTAGCTCAAATTCCACTGACACAAGTTTATAGTTTTCCAAGTTTCAGCTCTCCAGAGAGAGTGATGAATCAGCAGATCAGGTTGAGACACTGAAACACCTCAGTCAGGGGAAGAAAAAGACTGTCTGGTGTAAAATACAGCCTCAAAAGGAGATTTCTCTGTGGGATTCTGTTTTAAACTCTTGTGATGGTGCTACACTGGATAATCTCATGCTAATTTCCATTATATTGCCATTAATCCAACTCCTTGAGCATTTTGACAGATTACCATTGAACAAACCAGGGAGGAAGCTGACATCATAAATGATCCAGTGACGGTTTCATAACCTGACTTGTACTGACTGAACAACAACAGATGATGGGTTTAGATTGGAGCAACCTAGCTAAAGATATGACAACGGAAATATAGTCAACCATTTTCACTGCTGGCTACATTTGATCTGCTTTTCAACCAACTTTAATTTTCTTTTCACATTCATAAAAATTAAAAAAATAGCATCTAAACATTGTTGCAATCTTCTAGCATCTATAGGAGCACAATTACAGGTAGCCCTCTAGTTACGTCAGGGATAGGGACCTACGTGTGTGACTTAGGTCGATTTTGTTGTACCTCGCGGACCAAAAACACATGCCTATCGTAGGTCCGCGTTTCTGACATAGGTCGCGGTTATACCGCTAACGGAGCGCCGCACACATATTTAATGGCATGAGACTGAACAAGCAGACATACTAAGGCCATAAACACGCACAGAACTGCACAACAAATAAAAAATATAATGTCTTACTTTGAGCCGGTGGCCCCGACTGCCAGGCGGACATTTGCGGCGAGCTCCCGGCCGCAGATGGATCCTCCGCGGCATGTCGGCTCGGTGTCTTCGCCTGTGTTAGCTGCTTTGTTAGCTGCTGTCGTTAGCATGTCGGGCGGCGTTGTGGCCGCCGATCGCGGGGCGATCCGCGGCTGCTCCTCCGGACCTGAGACGTCCACAGAGTTGACCGAGTGTTTCCAGCTCATTTATCCGTATGAGGCAACCCTGATCGGGCACACGGAGCCAGCTGACAGTAGCCTCCGGAGCTCCATTGACCGCAGTACAGTTGTAAAATGGCAACCGGAAGTGGCGAGCGGAAACCGGAAGTTGCGTAAATACGATTAATTTCTTATCAAAACGTAAAATTAATAATTATACTTTATTTATAAAGCCATTTAAAACAACCACAGCTGCAACAAAGTGCTATACACATGAAATTAATAACTTTTAAACACAAAAAAAAAAAAAAAATATTTTTTTTTTTTTTTTTAATCATATTTTTATTAAATATGATAAAATCGTAAGTCTGAGTTGCCGTAGGTCGCAGGTGTCGTACCTCGAGGGTTTCCTGTAATAAACAATCGCCCTAACGGCATTTTATTTATTATTTATTATTTTTGCCATCTAAGGCACCGGGGAGCACCCAGAGTTGAGATATGTGAGGGTGCTTCACAGTTCCCACCCAATTTTATCGTAACGGTCAAGGGATTTGAACCAGCGATTATCACAGGCTCTCTATTAACCTCCCTACCACCACTCCCCTGTAATCAACCTGATTGTACATACAAACACAAAAATAGGTATCCATCCTTTTAAGTTTGATTTTTCAGGCATCAGAACTGAAACAAGCTTACAACTTTTTTTTTGTACTTAAAAAAATAAAATAAGGTTTTGCTCGGACATGAAAAGGCCGTCTCTGCAGCTGCTCTTCTGTGAGCTCTGTGAGAAATAATACAAGTTTATTCCCTGCTTCCATCCTCGTTTATTTATTTATTTATTCTTATAAAATTTGTTCATTTTAAAAATACAATACAAAACAATCCCATAAACCACAACATACAAAATATAAAAATGAAAGGCAGCAGAAAGAAGAAACAATCTTATTATATCTTCCCCTTTTTTCAAACAATTGGTTCAAACAATAATAATCTTCAGTAACAGAACAAAATGAATAACTCTTTCGAATTTTCTAACTCTAATACAATACACATTAAACTACTTCATATATATTTTTAACATTAACATTTATAACATTCTTGATCAAGTCCTTTACCATGTGGTCTGAAGTGGGGATCGGGCCCTGCTCTGGTACCATTCCTCCAAATTCAGACCAGTATGAGTAAATATGGCAGGGAGAAAAAATAATACGTCGTAGAGGCTCTTCTTTGAGTTTCATTCATCCTTTGTGCTTCTGTGTGACGACATTTTTGCGGAGTGACTTGCAAACACCAGCTTTTGCATGCGAATGTGAAGAGCTGCACTCACGAGCGCGGATTTCACGAGCAAACAACGCCTCCTCTGAAAGACGCCTGTGAGGGCATCCGTGCTGGAACATCTGGGAACGTCAGGGCATTCGGCATCTCTCGGCGTGACGTGCCATGAGCGTTTGTCAAGCACTTCAGAGGGATGAGCTGAGGCCCACAGCCTCCAAAAGCCTGGCAGAATTGATGGCGTCCAGCAGCAAGTGGTTCTCATTATCCATGTCATCCTCCAGACAAATTGCCACATTGTGCTCGCAGCTGGGGCGCTCCGATCCTTTCTGTCTCCTGGCATAATTACTATTATTTGCTGCTTTCACAATGTGTCCACAACATTGTTGCACTTGTTAACAAAGCATGACTTGAATGAAAGCAGGCGAGGTGGGTTTTCATATCATTATCACTTTCTGCTCACCTCATCCGTCTTTCCTGCCCCTCACACATCCCCCACAAACAACCTCAAAAGCTCTGCTGGAATGAAACCACAGACAAAATAATAGGAATCTCACCACCTACCAGTATGAACGGGGGACAATCCTGCTCCAGTTTAACAGCTGTCCAGTTTTAAGAGCAGTCATCTGGCAGCGAGCAGGAATGATCTGCCAGGAACGGTGATGAGAACCACCAGCTGCACCTGGTCCCACACACTTCAGCTGAAGTCAAGAAGCAGCACTCTGGCTTGGATCTTTTCATATGAAGCTTATAAACAGTTAACATCTTACCTGTTGTAGGTAGCTCTTTGATGGGCCTTACTGTGTTGAACCCAAGGTGCAGACGGGCACAGGGACCTCGCAGGGAAATGTAAGAATTTTTACCAACAGAAAATAACAAGCTGATGAGGCTCACAGAGAGTTAAGGCCCCGGTATAGCTCTGTGTTCGGGAGAACGCTGCTCGACGCCATTCGAGCGCGAGGCACAAGCGTAGCCCCGCAGGGCACAAACGCGCAAAGCTCAAATTTTACGACCGCGTACGCGATGCGTGTTGTCTCACAATAAACTGCCCGGCGCCGGACTGTTTTGTATGCGACACAAATGTATTAAATTCCTCTTTTCATCCCTGATCTAGCCTTTTCTTTTGTTTGTTTTTTGCCAAAAGTCAAGTGATCGCTTCCTCCTCCGTTGACTCCATGACTGAAATGATGAGGAAATGAATGAATTTGTCACGAGCGAATTAAACTCGGGTCCTACGTGGCTGCGGGAGGTTCTGCAGACTGGTGTGCTGTGGGCTGCAGGACCAGCGCACCCTGTTTTTATTTTTATTTTTTAGAACTTTTTAATAAGATATAAACACAGAACACTGCTGCGCTGAAGCTGCCGGCTCGCCTTTTTTTTTCTCCCCCAGACCTGTCAATCAATTCAGTAGGCGTGTCAGCAAATGACCAATCAGCGAACGCTCTGCGCTGCTGTGGCTTCTCAAATGACGTCAAGAATTTGGAGCGAAAACGCGAGAATGAACGCGAGAACAAACGCAGAGCTACATGTGCGAGTGAACGCGCGCACGGAGCGGCGTTCGGCCGAACGCAGAGCTCTACCGGGGCCTTTAGGAACAAGGAGACACAGAGGGAGAGGGAACCAAATGCCTTTACAGGACAATGCAAGGGCACGGGGAACACAGAGACATGTTGACATACAGTACTAATGACGGATAATGACAGACACCTGGGGAGAAGACAATGAGGTGGGAGTGTCAGGAGCTGGAGCTGATCACATGAGGAAAAAAACGCTGAGGGCAGGACGGACGACAGAAATCCTCTCAGGCCTCAGTTTGAAGGACGTCCGACTGAAGCAGGGCCAAGACAGATGGACGCTGTGCCATCTCTTATCAGGACTATGGAACTTTCTGGCAGGCCACGGACAACTCGCTGCCCTCATCAGCCTCCTCATGCATAAATGATAATATGACGTCATCATGTCTGCTGTTTATGTGCGAGATCTTTTTTTTAATTCCCACACTGTGCCAGGACATAGAGCGAGATACAACTTTTTTTTATACCTCTGCCTCATGTTTTCTATTTTACTTACTTTTGTCTGTTTGTCTAAAACAGGTTTCACTTGTAAAAGAGTCTCCGAGGCTCACTGTGATTAAAATGTATAAATACAGTAGTTAAATAATAATAATAAATAAAAAAAGACCAAGGAGAACCACTGCCGTTTAACGTTTTGAGACTCGTGTCCTCACATGGGGACATTAGCTTCCCTGCAACATGTTTTTTCTTGTTTTTGATTTAATTTTAATTCAGAACAGTTGTTTGTAATTTTTATATTTTTTATATTTCATTTTACAGCATGTTTTTTATTTGGATTTTTATATACTTTTTTTTCTTTTGATTTACCAACTTTTCAAAAAGGGCACCTGCCCGGGGGCCTTTCTGGGCGAAGTTTGCATGTTCTCTCCGTGCATGCGTGGGTTTTCTCCATGTACTCCAGTTTCCTCCGACAGAGCAAAAACATGCGTGTTAGGCTGATTGGTAACTCTAAATTGTCTCTAGGTGTGAGTGAGAGAGTGATTGATTGTTTGTCTCTATGTGTCCCTGTGATGAACTGGAGACCTGTCCAGGGTGTACCCCGCCCCTCACACAGTGATTGCTGGACATGGGCACCGGTGACCCCCGTGACCCAAAATGGAAGAAGTGGGAAAAAGAAAATGGATGGACTTTTCAAAAAGGTTTCATTATTGTTAATGAGCTCCTACTAATAATAAAAATAGCAACAAAAAAAATCAACAACAAAAAAAATAGGGAAATTAAAAATGCACACCAAACAAAAACACGACAGTAGAAAGATTACCAACACAGAGCTACATTTTATTTTCAAAGCAGGTTACTTGAAGATTATTTCTAAATATTTTCACTGATGTCAAATTCACTTCAGATGCTTCACACTTTGAGAAGCAATCTCGCTACTTTAATCGTACCAGAAATGGATTTACGTTGAATTAATCTAAAACTTTTTTATGCTTTTAACCATTTTTAACAATTGTCACATTTTGTCTTCCTGGACGTCATGTTGGTCTCAAGCTAACAAAACAACTCCGGAGCTGCTCAATTCACTGTACAAAGACACTGTTTACATCCAGCATAAGAGGACACGGCAGTTTTACTATTGTAACATACTTTCTAAACACAAGTTAAGTTTTGAAGATAACAAACAAAGAAAGATTGTTGATTATTGTGACAAACTGTTTTACTTATCAGCTGGAGGAGCCTCAGGCTGTAATAGAAGTCTCACTGCTTTTGTAAATAATCACAGAATTCAGGATAAAAATACGCATGCAAACATAAACTGACAAATATGTAAAGGTTTTCAAAAACAGTGTCTACATTAACTTTGTGGATTTGAGACAGTCTAGCTATAAAAAAAATAATTCCAGCCTAAATATAATCTCTAAAACTCAAAATGTTAGTTGTTTAAAGAACAATCTACAACAGGTAAGATATTAATTGTTCATAACTATAAACATATTTTAATTAAGCTTGTGGGTTCTTAAAAGCATATAACAGGCAACCAAAAAATACATGGAAATGATCTTGTAGATAAACTAGGCAGCTAAAATGTTTATTCTTCTTAAACTAAAAAAGAAAAAAATCCATCTTAAAATATAAAAGATTTTTACAGCTAGTCTGATTGAAAATCTTTTTCTATGTATCACAGAAGGATGTAAGAGAAATCTAACCAAACCAAATAATCCCTGCACTTCTGTAGGAGGCTGGGAACCAGTTGAAAAGGCGACAAGACGCTGGTTTTGTGAGAGTGCTGCAGGTTCGAGAGTCCAGAGAGCCCAGACTCCTGTTCACGTCTTGTTGAAGCTCATTCATGCCAAGCAGGTGTTCAGCTGAGCTGCATCCAGCGATTCAGAGCAGCATGTCCAACCCATTATCCTCTCTTCATCCACGCCTGTCTCAGTGGATTCGCCACCTCTGCTAGAGTTTCACCGGCCTTCACTCTTAACAAGAACACGGTGTGAAAGTCTGTCAGTGGGCCTGAATCATCTCGGGATCACTGAGCACAGCTAAAATAAACCATTAGCTAAATTGCTGAACAAAAAGGCTAAATAAGCAGATTCTAAAGTTTTTTTAAAATATATATTTTATTATTTTAACCCCCTTTCATGGTTAGCAAGCCGTCAAACTTGGAAGCATGTGTAGAGAAATTAAAGCCAAATGTGTGTATACATGCAGGTCAGTAAATGGATTTTGCAGACACTGAAGGAGGAGGAGATGGACAGAAAGCAATCATGGAATCTGTTCAGATCTGAATGTGTCACGGCAGCCGAGACACGGGAGAAAAAAATACTTGTTGTTTTTTTGTTCCCGTCACAGATCATTTTGATTATCCCAATTTGAACAGTTTGGTCCGAAATATATAACTGTTTTTGCTGCATGCGTGTTATTAATATTCTGCAGAAGAGCTGAACGTAAAAAACAGGAATCAAACCAGCTGTTGTGACAATTTCAGGAGAAATGTATCAGTTTTGTGTTTTCTTTGATGTGGAATTGATGCTTTATGTAAATTATTCTACATGCACAGTTAATGTTTAAGTGTGACTTCAACATTTTTGTTTCTACAACGACATATCTAACTGAAAACATTGAACAGAAGAGTTTTCAACACAAAACAGATTTTAATGCAATCTTTGTTGTTGGACATTTATTTACTACTTCGTATGAAAATACAAAATAAATAAATATTTACCAGTTTGAATATTACAACATGATAAGTATTTCTAGAATACCTAAAAAGTGTTTGACAGATTGAATACAAAGTTTTAAAATATACTGGATGTTATGCCCAAGATGCTGACTCATGTGAAAATTGTGTTTTTAATTTCATGTTTGCTATTTTTAATTGTTACAAATGCAAGAAAATATCATTTAAATACAATAGTTTGGTTTATTTGAAGACATAATGACAGCTTTGGTTCATAAACTCAAATGTTTTAGAAAAGCTGTGCAGCAACCACCATGACCAGTCAGCGTGTATAAATAAACTTTAAAATATAAACTTCTAAAAGTTGCTTTGGCTATGTTTTTAATTTTTCATATCACCTCAGAAGTCAAAGATGAACTATTACTTTAATTTGTACTTCATTATCAAAACTCAGGAGCACCATATAACATGTAATGGGGGAGTGGTGGCGCAGTGGTTAGAGACGGTGGGCCTGTGATCAGAAGATCGCCGGTTCAAGCCCCGGTACTGACAACGTCAAAAAATGTGGGTGGAAAAACGTGAAATACCCACACCTGCCTCCATCATTCGCCCCACTCTGGGCCCCTGAGCAAGGCCCCTAACCCCAACCATCTACTCCCTAAACAGGTCTTTTTGAGTTCTTGTGGCTCAATGAGATTACCTGGACAAATAAAGGGCAAATGAAAAAATAAAAAGGTAGAAAAATCTGTTCAGACCAAAACGAACACCACAACATTCTGAGAAAACTCACATTCATTTTAATCTGCACAAAAATAATAATAATAATAATAATTCTCCCTGTTCACAAATGTACCGGTACACAATATTTTTTTATTTTTCTATCAGCCATGAAAGGTGGGTTATCATGTAAATCCTTGTCTGAGTGTTTGTTAGCAAAATATATTATGAAACACTGAATTGGAATGGTATGGATGTGCATCTACAACAGACTACTTTTCAAGTCAGCCCAGTTTGAGGTGGCTGCCAGCTAATCCACTTTAGCAAAAAAAAAAAAAAAAAAAAGGCTAAAACTTTTTTGGTTTTATTAACTTGGTGCGATAGTAGCCGAGGGTCATCTCCAGCACATTCTCCACGTGCCAGCGGATTACACAATATCTTTATTTTATATTTTAATTAGTTTAACAGAAAACTGTATAGTACTGAAAACCTTTACATTAAAAATCAGATGCCGTATTGACTTTCTGGGCCAATTTTGACAACATCTTGTTTTTCTTGTAAGATTATATCAAAATGTTTTCCATTCTTTGGATAAAAATTCATTATTACAGTATTAAAAAAACAAGTTTCATACTTCTGTGCCTGCTGTAAACTAGCAGGCGTAGTCTGATGAGTGTAACAGACTTTACAGAATGCAATTATATAAAAATGATGTTATGTTTTTCATTTAGGTGACACGTGCAGATTCACCGACCCTGCATGAAGCGAGGCCTAAAGCACTGAGAGGAATCTAAAACAGGTGCTGCACAACCAGTTCCTCCACGGTGGGGGGACAAAGACAAACAGGCACCCCTCCTAACTGACAGAACATCACATTCTCCAGGCAGCTGTGTCGGGGAGCATGCAGCATGTGTGCAATAAACTGTGTTAGCATTCAACTGCCTCTCTGCTTTAAAAAGAGACATATTCTGAGTTTACGTGCTGTTCCTGCTCTCTGCGGTGGCTTCTAATGTAAGACAAAAGATGAGCCAATAAAAGCAAATTAAACCGCCTTAGCTCAGTCCTCAACACCTTGTGTGTTCCCCGGGTAAGGCTGCATCTGGTATGGATTTATACGCTGACATGTTGGCTGCACAATCAAAGCTTTTTCAACTGAACCAAATCTGTGAGGCTGAGACGTCTTCTTGCAAAAACCTCTAAATGCAAACTCACGGTTGCCATGTAACCGTCTTCATGGCTTGCATTTTCCCCCCCTGACTCAAAGTGTTTTTTTTGCACATAAATGCAAATGATAATAAAAATAACAATGCTTTAAAAACCCTTTGTGTGATTTGGCTTGTCCACACATCTTGAACTCTACCTCCGTTTTTTACCCATCCAGGCACATTAGCGCCTGTGCTGAGCAACAATGCACACATTCACATCCCACAGACAGCAAATTGCTTCTCTCATTCCCCACCACGCCCTGCTTTCGTTCTCAGCCACCTGCAAAACAAACTGTGCTGGAAACTTCACTACAAATTACCCTGTGTCTGCCAAATCCCCCCTGGGAGCGCTGGAAATCAAAACCCTGACTCTCCCTGCCCCCACAGAGGCAGCCCTCTCTCTCACACACATGCACACACACACACACACGCACGGGTACGTGTGTGTACGCTTTTGCTTTCAGATTACCTTGTAGGGACCGATTTTACAAAAAAATAATGCATTGTGGGAACCAACTGCTCTTTATGGGGACCAAAGACAGATCCCCATAAGGAGAAGTCTCGTTGGAGGGTTAGGTTTAGGGCTAGTATGAATTGTGGATGGGTTAGGCCTGGTTAGGCATTACTAAGGTTAGGTTTAGGGTCAGGGTTAGGATATAGAAAATAATAATAATGTCACATTTTTGTCATCTGTGTATGTTTCCATACAAGATGAAATTTGACTCTGCATTTAACCCAATCACCACCAGGTGGGGCAGTGGGCAGCTATAAAAAGCACGCCGGGGAGCAATTGGGATGAGATGTGTTGCTCAAACACACCACAAGTTATGCCGTGACTGGGGTTCGAACCTGGGTCCTTTGGGTCCCAAGTCATGGTTCCCCTGCCACTACACCATTGGCCCCTCATAATGAATGGAAGTCAATGCAAAGTCCCCAAAAAGTTTACAAGAACACACACTTTCTTCCTTCTGTAACTTTTCCCCCACAGGGAGATCTAATTTTGTACAAGATCAAAACAAGTACAGGTGGTCCCTGACTTACGACGTCATCAACATACGACGTTCCAGACTTACGAACTGACTAACGAACAGTAACGTTGTACAGAACATACAGAAAATACAGCACTGGTATGTGTTTTTAGGTGTTTTTAGATGAAAGTGTGTTAGCTAACCGTTTGTATACAAAGTTCTGTGCATGTTTATGAACTAGTATGTACGTTTGTGTTGAAAAACGGGTGTTCGTAGTAGCGCTAGCATACATTTTCCGACTTACGACCGAAAATCCGGACTTACGAACGACACGTGTTTCGTGTTCCGGCGTACAAATTTTCAACATTCGAGCGCTTCGTAGGAACGGAACTCGCTCGTAAGTCGGGGAGCACCTGTATTCTGTTTAAAAGCTGATGTTTAATGAAAAATGCCTAGAAGCTATACATTTTCTGACAGCAGCATGGTTACGAACACACGCCCCTGTGGAGTTCCAGGCAACGTGAGTGACAAGCCCCCGTTCCTGCTAAGAAAGAGTGAAAACTGAGAGCTGCTTTGGGAGAATCAAAAGGAAGGCACATGATGCCTCAGTGGTGAAGAAGGAGCCACTGCACAGCAGTGTGGACATTGTTAGAGCCGCAGTGCCTCCTGGTGGAGGCCCTGCATGAAGTCAAACAGACAGGAATGTCAAAGAGAGGAGGAGAGACGGGTGTTGAAAGCTCCTTGGAAAAAGGATTAGGAGTGTTTATGTTGGCCAAGTGGCCCACTGCCAGCTGCTCAAGTGTGCAAACTTCTTAAAGCTGCAGAGCTTCAAGTCAGCCATGAGTCTTTTCACTCTGTTTACCTCCTCCTGGATTGTATGGATGGTGGTGCTTTGTTACAGAGGAAAGCCTTCACTTCAAGCCACACCTTTGTAAGAAATAAAATAAAAATGCTGTATTCAAGACCTCCAGTCCCCTGAAACCCACCCAGGCTCAGAGTGTGCACTTTGATACGTTCATTTATATTCCCCCTGAACACACGAGCATGAACGCAGCGTATAGAATCATAACTCGACAGCAGAACAAGGCCCAGGCTGGCAGCGAGCCACAGCCCTGTGGCCTGGAGCTGGATCAGAGCGAGCTGACGTTATGAAACCCAGGGTCAGAGGTCAAGGAATAATAAAAGGCAGAACAGCAAACTCAAACTTTTGTTCTTGAGCTTTAGAGGCTTTATTTCTCCTCCTTAACTCTCTGGCTGTACAGTTGGAAGCTGTGGATGAACACGAGTATTCATGAGTTAAAAGAAATGTAGGGACATCTTGTTTTTTAAGCGCTTATCTGTTTTTTAATGGAGCATCACGACACATGGAGCAGACTGTGTGAGTGTTTTTGTCTTCACTGTTCTCTGCTGTTTCAATGAAGAGGGAAGCCAAACAGAATGGACTAGGTTCCTCAGATAATATCCAGATATCAGCTTTTGTTTGAGAACAAATGCTTATTATTTATTTTGCAATAAGGAATAAAAACTGAATTCATAAATAAATAAAAATAAAAAGTTAGTTGATGATGTCATTTTGCTTAGTGACTGGTGCAGTCTCAAGCTTTGGTCATGTTGTGGGTTGGGAGCTGAAAGGTTTGATACAAACTGTAGACTTTTAATTTAGTAAATACAGTTTTCTCAATACTTTACACACAAATACTGGTGTTTGAAACATGATGACCACCACATGTAACTCGTGCACCAACTCACTGAACCAATTCTGCTAAACTGCAAACATAATTCCTGCTTTACTCTCAAATTGCATCTAAAACACCCTTTTTTTTTTCAAAACAGTACACACAATTTTCTGCATTTGGCACAATTTTCATGAAGAAAATATCTGGCACTGTTATTCAAAATTCTAAAATTAATTGCCCTGGTATGCACACTGACTCATCACAAGAGGAGGAGGAGGAAGGCCAGGGAACATAAGCTCTGAGATCCGAGCCACTTTGGTTGACCGTGGTCTGACAACAAGGGAGGCAAAGAGTGCAGCCAAGTTTGAGCAGATGCATTGTGGATATCCATCATGTGGACTTTCCAACATGAGAATAGGTAAGAAATCTACACTCACTAGAAAACTGCTACTGCGTATCAATGTACTCAGTGAGTACAGTAGTAATACTGCCTGTGGGCTGTTCTTTAGGAATGTCAAAAAATATGTTTCAAATATTTGACAAAGGTATACCTATTTTGTATTTCCTACACAGTATTTTACCATTTGTATTGCAGAAGTGAAAAATTATCAACACAAGGTGGATGGGAACATCTCTCCTGAACAGGAAACTGAAATCATGAACACGGTATAGAACGTACGTACCACCGTAACATTACAGCAAATACAAAGAAAAATAATAGAAAACAATGATTTTTCAAAATTTGAATAGGGTAAGCTTATTAATGCTATTAATTTAAAGTGTAATACTGTCCTGAGTGCCACTAAACTCAGGACAGTATTACACTTTTATTATTTCATTTTATGCTTATGTTCATTAAATGTTTAGTGTTTTAGTGTTGGTGTAAATTTTCATACTTTTATACTACTATGCAAAAACTCAGGACAGTGTTACACTTTTACTATTTTATGCTTATGTTTATTAAATGTTTCAGTGTTTTAGTGTTTAAATGGTTACTGTTGCACCGAGGGACTGAGAGAAACGCAATTTCAATCCTGTGTATGTCCTGTACATATTGTAGTTCTGACAATAAAGTTGACTTTGACTTAATGCTTGTGCTGAAATAATCTGAGGATGATGCACATGTTTTATTATTTTACTGTAGCTGTAGAAACTTGTTGTTTTGTATGTAGACCACTGTATGTGCAACTTTGTGTTGATTGGGATGTACAGTGCAGTGTGTTCAGGTCTTTTTTTTTGTGGGATCAAAGAAAATTTTGTTACTGTGTATTTTGAGTGTAAAAACAATTTTGTAACACATTTCAAAGCACACTGTATATGTACAGCCTGTAGTAAGTGTAACGGTGAATAAAAAATACCTTAGTCATGATGATGTCTGGAGTAGCAGTATTTTACATTGAGTACATCAGTGTTTAACTGGTTCTCATAAATGTCTACTCACATGATGGTTTGTGTGTCGTCTGAGAACAAAATACCATTTTGAGAAGAGATATTGTTTTGAATGTAACGTTTCATTTTGAAGGAGAATTGAGACGTTTTGCCCATTGTGTGTGTTTTTTGACTTGTGTGTAGTATGAGGCATGCTTTCAGAAAAAGTGTGTAAACAATGGAAAAAAACCTATAATTTATCAGACAACGTGCAGTCAGGTCATCTAGACATGCTTTTTTTCTGAGATGTTTCATCCTTCATCCAAAGGACTTCTTCAATCTGAGGAGCCACTAACAAACTGAGTACAAGCAGCACACTCCCATAGTGGAAAAAAACAAGTTTGCTGAGGATAAGATGATCTCCAGGGCCCACCCTCTCCCCCGTCGACTCCTCTGAGGCAGCCATGCCAAAGCGGTTCAAAACACCAAAGTCCATAATCCAGGTAAAAATCCAACATCAGATCATCTGGGCGTTTTTTTAGATGTCAATGTCAATTTTATTTATATAGCACATAAAAACAACTGAAGCTGACCAACGCGCTTTACAGTTAAAACAGATAGAAATAAAAGAGTAAAATGCATCTAGTGCCACTAAACGTAATAAAGTTAACACAACAATAAAAACTGCTCAAAATTTGTTCTCAGACTCTGCGAGGATCAAATGCCAAGTAAAACAGATGAGTCTTGAGCAAAGATTTAAGTCTCAACAGTCTATAGTATAGATGTTTAGTCCTTCATCCAAAGGACTTCTTCAACCCAAGGAGCCCCAAACAAAACATTTTGGCATGGCTGCCTCAGAAGAGTTGATGGGGAAGAGCGGCCAGCACATTTTGGGCTCTTGCTCTGAGCTTTGCTCTGTGGATTTAAGGAAAGAACACGTTTTATTTGATACCTTTCTGCAGCCGTTTTGCTCATGCACAAGTCCTAATGATAAACTTTAATCATGAACAGCTATAGACTAAACATTCAAATCTGTTTTGAGTTAAAGTAAAACTCATTTTTATGTATTCAACAGAGTAGCATAGCTATCTACGTACTAAAAACAAGAATACACAATTAAAGTATAATAACTCTGCTCCAAGTGTTACATTCATGACAACTTTGGACCAGATTAAGCTGCTAACTTGTGATTGGATCAGAAGCATGACAGGTCAGGCCTTTGACACACTCATGAGAAATGTATATTTTGAAGTCTCGTAAGGATGATCTGCACAGAAAGACAGAAAAACTGAGAAAAGTACTTAAAAAAAGTGTCCCTTCTATTTTTGGATCGAAGCTTTTATGAAATATCCAGAGATTCTAATACAAGTCTACAAAAGTCGTGTCTCTGCTATAATAAAACATAAAAAGCTCCTTCAGTAATTTGAGGAAACATTGACAAGCAGTAACTTTTAATCACACGAACCGTCTACCGGTACTGCTGATATCAGTTAACTTTGCCTCAACATTTTGCTGCTCTCTTAGACTTATCTAAGTGATAACTGGTTTGTGATCAGAAAAGTGGTCTGTGATCTTAAGAGCCAAAATTAAGGATGAAAATCAACTGGCTATATTGCAAAAAAGCATTTATTCTTCTCAGTATATCAAGGATAAAAATGTGAGTTATTTTAGCAACAGTCCTGTCACCGGTGAGTCACATCTTTTGAGAAGTGTTTTCTACATTCAGTAACCTGGTCAGTCATGGCTGGATATTTCTGAAGGCATAATTTCTTGTGCATCCTGCACCTACAGCAGAGGTGGGACACATCACACTGAAGAAGTCTGGTTGAGCTGCTCCACAGACGCTGCTCATTTAAAAAGCAGTTAGTTGACCCAGTTAGTAAACTAAAGTACATGAAGTATCTGCAAAACCCAAAGGACTTCAGAGAACTGCCTCAGCAGCTGCTCACTGCTGCCATCTTCTGGCAAAATAATGTACTGCGACTGCAGGAAATCTGAGTTTGAACACTACTGTACTGTAGTCCCAAAACAAGAACAATCAGATGCAGATTTGTCCTCAGTACTGTGCAGTCCTATCCCGTGGTACTGTGTAGTTTAGTGTTCATGAAAAACACTGTGCATAAACAAAGTGTTTGTATCAAAAGACAACACTTACAGCTCCATTTATTATAGAACATGCTGAAATTTTGTCACACAGTTCCTCTACAAACTTACTTCCTAGAAAAGGCAACAAAATCACTTTAAGTACTTTTTAAAATACTTCAGATTTAAAAAATGTGAACCGCCAGCACCCCGTTGATGCTGGACTCTCGTCTGATTGTGCAAACTAAAACTGGATCAAAAAATGTTTCAGGCACTACAGATGGCACACAGTTCAGATTCATTAGATGTAAATACATTTTGAAATGGATCATCTAGTTTTACAGATTGATCAACATACAGTATATATATAAAAAAATCATATTGCACAACTTTGTTACAGTAAACACTTTTGGCACAGACGCCTGGTAGCATCTAAATAACGAACAAGCACACAAATAGAAATATGTTCAACAGTTTAACCTCATATATTTAAAGTAACCAAATAAAGCATCTCCCTTTTATTTGTTCACAAGAAAATCTTTAAAATGAGTACGACAAACAATGCCCCTGATGTAATCCAGTAATTATTTACTGAAATTGTATTTCAACGAGCTGCTGGTGAGTCAAACTGAGACAATGCGTCTAAAACCATTTCTCCCAGCTTAAACACATTAATGCTTCTGCCTCAAGCTTCACAGTTGTGATAAAATTGAGAATAAAAATTCACAGCTGGTGGTAAGACAACTTGTACGGAGTCAAAGTACTGAGAAATGACAAGGCTTCACTATGATTGTCAATTACTGCCAAGACCAAGAACGCATCAATCCTGAAAGATGTTTCTGTTTCCTGCTTCCACCTGGACTCTGAAAACACTCGGGTCATAATAAACTTCAGCTCTCTGACCTCGGTGCATTTGAAGGAGGGGTTGATGAAGATGGTTCATTAGCATCTGTTGGTGAAACTACTACTCCGTTATCTTTAGTTTTGAAATAAATTATATAAAATATGGGCAAGACAATACCTATCAGGAGCATAGCAACGACAGCGTTCCACCACTGGATCCCCCAGTCGGCTCCGTTACCTTTTGGACGCCACTGTCTGAAACCGAACCCTTGTGGTTTCTCCGAGTTCTTCAGGAAAGCCTCATCGTGTTCAGATGTCAGAATCAGTTTGTCGATCTCACTGTCCACCTCCATGAGAAAGTCTGTGACCTCCTGCAGGTGTGGCTGACCTCGAGCTCGGTCATGAGGCCTCCCAGGTGACGGCGGTGAACAAGGCTTGTCCTCCTGAGGGTCACGCAGCTCTGAGAACGTTTCTCTCAATAAGCTGTGCTTCTGAACCGGGATTTTTATATATTTGAGTGCAAAAAGATCTTGATCCTGTATGAGGTTGTTTATCTGCTTTAAATCAGCCACCTGTGGACAGAAACAGCATTTGTTGCATGATAATTACAAAGAAAAGCTTTAGTCTCACACACACACACACACACACACATTACCTTACAGCCATATTGCAGTGCAAGCTTGTTGAGATTATCTCCATCTAAAACCTTGCGCTCGAGCAACTGGACATTCCTCAGTTTGTCTTGATTCATCTGCCTCGTCTCCAAAACACTGAGCTCCTCGTCGTCCGAGGACAGAGCTAACTCGTTGGGTCTCCTCCGGAACATGTACACCTGGCCATCTGCGCTGGCGTGAACATCGACAGGGGCCTGGAAAGCCTGTGGATCATGCTCCCCCCGCCACATGACGACACGCCAACCTGTAAGTATATTTCTCGGCTGCATCATTAAAAAGTAGCCAAAACTTATTTTAACCACATGTTTGAATATTACCTAATAAATATGAGGTCACTCTGATAGAGCAAACACTATCCACAAGACATGACTTTCACTGGCGCAGAGATCCAAACAGTGTGCAGATAGAAGCGCCTCGAATACATGTTGCTATACATGAATGGGTCAAGAAAAAGTATCTACGGTAGTTAAATCTAGTTTTTTCTTGTATATCGATTTTTTAAGATTTGATTACATTTCTCCTTTAACAGCCTTTTCATTTATTTCATCTTGGATATAAAACTGATCACAATCCAGCAAACCAGTAAATAAGTAGATGAATAATAACATGCTACTAATTAACACAGCTAAAAAAAACAAAAAAAAAACAATAAAGCATACTCTGCTGCTCTGATGTAAAACAATTCAAGTCACCTTGTCACACCTTGTCTACAAGTTAAGAATAGTTTAATTGGCCCTTTTTAGTGCTGCTCTTTCCATGTCAAAATAAAAAAAATGTTGAAATAAATTTAAACTCTGTGTGTAGTATTAAAGTTAGAGAAGCCTGCCTTAAAGGTTTTTAAAGCAAAGCATGCTGGTGAAGATTCTCAGTCATCCAGGACATGGTAAATCCAAAAATAGGTTAAAGCAAAAAACAATTGGACTTTATTTTGTAGCCGACGTTTTACTTCTAATCCGAGGAGCTTTCTTGGTTCTCATTAGCCGTGTTTCCATCAAGGTTTCTAGGTGCGCATTTTGAAGTATCGCAGCAGAAAAGCTTAATGGAAACGGCAAAATACGAAGTTACTTCCTGAAATTCGCCAAAAAGTTTATACGCTCGCTTGAGGTGGTTTTTGGGAGCTGCGAAACCGAGCAGCTGCGCAAAACGACAGATGGAAACACATTTGCCGACTCGTGCTGCCGTAGCGCACATTCACGTCACGTGACTGATCAGCTGTTTCCGCTCCGAACAGCATGTAACTCGCTAAAACTAGTTGGCATGACAGAATAAATACAACTCGCCCGATAGCAACACGTACCTGAAATATTCTCTCCATTTTGACGAGATGTGTGGCCGGGTTCTGTTGTCAACCGCTACTTCCTGTTTACTCTCTGGTTTACTGTAGACATGCGCAGTGCTGACGTCTGACGTAATGACGCTGACGTCTGACGTAATGACGCTGTGCGCGGCTTGGAAGAAGCGCTTCAAGCCAGCAGATGGAAACACTTCTGATCTGCATTAATTTGTATTTACATATTTGCGAGGTAGCTCAAAATTCGAAATGAAAATGGATGGAAACAGGGCTATTGAATTCTCCATTTCTCAACTGAGAAAGCTACTCGGATGAGAAGCAAAACGTCTTTAGCTACAAAATAAAGTCCAGTTGTTTTCGTCAACAGGGGTTCGTGAGGTGTTCCGGGCATGTCCCACCGGGAGGAGGCCCAGAGGAAGACCCAGGACACGCTGGAGGGACTATGTTTCTCGGCTGGCCTGGGAACGCCTTGGGATTCCCCCAGAGGAGCTGCTCCAAGTGGCTGGGGAGAGGGAAGTCTGGGCCTCCCTACTTAGGCTGCTACCCCCGCGACCCGACCCCGGATAAGCGGAAGAAAATGGATGGATGGATGTTTT
>JBBPBX010006330.1:14961-44504 GCA_038048925.1 Garcialebias charrua
TGTATAATACGCAGTATTTCTGCTCATTTGAATGTCCTGCGTATTATACACCGAAGCGTATTATCTATGGATTTTTTCGCCGTTTTTCATTTTGGCCAAAAATGGGGCAGTACCAGTTTCGGCCGCTATGGGCGCTAATGCGCCTTGTAATCTGTTTACCTGCAGACTGTACCAAAAATGTGCAATACCAGTTTCGGCCGCTATGGGCGCTAATGCGCCCTGTAGTCTGTTTACCTGCAGACTGTACCTCGAGGCGTATCCTGTTATTCGTGTATTCAGATAAAACCCATCACCCCCCCGCCAAATCACTGAGAGAGAGCAGGAGAAACCAACGAGAAAACATTGAAACAGAGAACAAAGAGAGAAAATGCCGCCAAAAAGAAAGTCCTATACTGCAGAATGTAAGCTGCAGGTCGGCAAATTCGCTGCGGAAAACACCAACAGAGCAACAGGTCGTCACTTTGGGGTGAACGAGGCCTGTGTTCGCTTGTGGAGAAAGGCGGAGGTCTCGCTGACCGCCATAAGCCCCTCTATTTGTAACTGGGTACTAGACTTCTTAACAGACAGACCACAGTCCGTGAAGATCCACAACTTCTCCTCCTCCACCGTAACCCTCAGCACTGGCTCTCCTCAGGGATGTGTGCTGAGCCCCCTTCTGTTCACTCTGCTCACATATGATTGTACAGCCACACTTCCAGGCTGTCATATTGTTAAGTTTGCAGATGATACAGCGGTGGTGGGATGCATCACAAACAATGATGAGTCCAGCTACAGACAGGAGGTGGAACACCTGGAGAGCTGGTGCAAAGAGAATAATCTTCACATGAATGTGAAGAAGACAAAGGAGATGATTGTGGACTTCAGAAGGAACAAACACACCCATGCCCCACTGAAAATAGGTGGGTCTGCAGTGGAAGTGGTCTCCAGCTACAAATACTTGGGTGTACACATGAATGATAACCTCAGCTGGAGCAACAACACCACCAGCCTGATCAAGAAAGGTCATCAGAGACTCTACTTCCTCAGACGGCTGAGACGAGCTGGTCTGAGCAGCCCAGTCCTCACCTCCTTCTACAGGTGTGCAGTGGAGAGCATCCTGTGCTCCAGCATCAACGTGTGGCATGGAGGCTGCACAGTTGAAGAGAGGAAAGCTCTGCAGAGAGTGGTGAAGGCTGCACAGAAGTCTGTTGGAGTCAGTCTCCCCACAATCACAGACATTTATACCTCCAGATGCAGGAAAAGAGCCACCTGCATCATGAAAGACCTCACTCATCCAGCACACTCACTCTTTGCCCCACTCCCCTCAGGACGGAGGTTGAGGAGCATCAAGTGTAGAACCACTAGACTGAGGAACAGCTTCTACCCTGAGGCTGTTAGACTCATGAATAAATAAAAATAAAATAAAAAATAAACACTGCAAAATATCACATCATACTGATGCTGATCTGTTTTCTTGTTGCTGTGTTCATCTGTGACCATCTGCTCATACAAACTCATGTTCGTGCTGCTGTTTATTCCCACTATATTAGGCTTAGTGTATTACTAGTTGATGTTTTTCTTAGTTAGTTCTAGATGTTATTACTGTTTTTCTCTTTCATTTGTTGTTGGATGTAACTGGGACCTCGTGTACATAATCTCGTTTTCATCACATGTACCACATGCGGTGCAAATGACAATAAAGACTCTCTGACTCTGATGAAGCGATCAAAGAGGGCGAACAGAGGGAAGAAGGCCCGCTGGCCCCGGAGGAACGGGTCAAACAGTGGGTGCTGGAAGAACGCGCGGCCGGGAGAGGCGTCTCCACGGTCCAGCTTCGGCTGCACGCGGTGGCTTTGGCCAAAGACATGGCGATCTTGGAGTTCGCTGGCGGTGCATCGTGGTGCTACCGATTCATGCAAAGAAACCAGCTGTCTCTGAGAGCGCGCACCACGATGTGCCAGAAACTTCCAGCGGACTTTGAGGAGAAGGTCGCCAACTTCCGCGCATTCGTCGCCCGCCAAGTCCACGAGCACCACATCTCGCCAGCACAGCTGGTGAATATGGATGAAGTTCCACTTACGTTCGATTTGCCAATGTCTAGAAGTGTCTCAAATAAAGGAGAGAAGAGCGTGTCCATCATGACCACAGGACATGAAAAGTCGCACTTCACCGTGGTCCTCGCTTGCTGCGCAGATGGGGCAAAGCTGCCGCCCATGGTGATTTTCAAGAGGAAAACCATGCCTAAAGACAACTTTCCAGCAAGTGTGGTTGTGGAGGTGAACGAGAAAGGATGGATGGACTCTGGTATGATGAATATGTGGATGTCCAGATGTTACAGCAAGCGGCCAGATGTTTTTTTTTTTTAATCTAAAAAAGCTGTTCTGGTCATGGACCATGAGAGCCCACATCACGCCAGCTGTAAGAAAAAATAAAAGCTACCAACTCCATCCCTGCCATCATCCCAGGTGGACTCACAAAAGTTCTACAGCCATTGGACATCTCTGTGAACAGAAGTTTTAAAGCTGCTTTGCGCCGCTTGTGGGAGCAGTGGATGGTGGATGGGGAACACAGCTTCACAGCTACAGGCCGTATGCGCCACGCCACGTTCCTGCAGGCGATCGACTGGATCGACAAGGCCTGGAAATCAATTTCCAAAAAGATAATCCAGTCTGGATTCATTAAGGCTGGGATCATCCCACGGCCAGATGGAGCAGAGGACACCGAGAGCGAGGAGGAGGAGGAAGACGAGGAACAGCCTGGGCCTTTGAGTACCGGTGAGCTGGACCGTGTGATGGCTGAACTGTTTGCCAGCGACACGTAAGATGAAGACTTTGAAGGTTTTGAATAGTGTAAATAGTAGTGTAAATAATTTGTTTGAATAAAAACTGTAAACGGTATCTGTTTCTGTCATTTTTATGGGCGGGGTGAGCGTGTATTAATTTTAAAGCCGCTGTATTTATGTTGTTGTAACCGTCAAAGTGCATTTATTAACAAAAATTAAACCGAGACACGTTAACATATATATTCAGCTAACAAATATATATTTTTTAGGTGTTTCTGTACGGTAGTTTAATTTTAATTAAATTCAGCTCTTGCTGCGCTGCAGCAAACCGTTTCTGGGTGCGCGCATCGTGTTGTTTACGTTCAAAATTCAGCTGATTTGTAATCATTTATTAACAAAAATTAAACCGAGACACGTTAACATATATATTCAGCTAACAAATATATATATTTTTAGGTGTTTCTGTACGGTAGTTTAATTTTAATTAAATTCAGCTCTCGCTCCAAACCGGGCCTGTGGGCCTGTTGTGTGTGTGCGCATCGTGTTGTTTACATTTTAAATTCAGCTGATTTGTAATCATTTATTAACAAAAATTAAACAGAGACACGTTAACATATATATTCAGCTAACAAATATATTTTTAGGCGTTTCTGTAGTTAAATTTTAATGAAATTCAGCTCGCGCTGCACAATGGACCACATTTCCGGGTTGTCTCAGCGGTGACGCGTAACGTCAGCGGTGGATGACGCGTTACGTCGGCGTCGGGGAGGGGGCGTGCGCCATCTAGTGGTCATAAAAAAGACCGTCACGGCAGCGCGTATTATACACCGAAGCGTATTATGTACAGTTTTTTCTGGTTTATTGGCAATAATTGGTCAAAGCATATTATACACGGGAGCGTATTATACACCGACAAATACGGTAGCATTTTATCACCCAACAAGTTAGGGGCCAAGATGGTGTAGTGGCAGGGGAACCGACTTGGGACCCGAAAGGACCCAGGTTCGAACCCCAGTCACGGCATAACTTGTGGTGTGTTTGAGCAGCACACCTCATCCCAATTGCTCCCCGGCGCGCTTTCTATAGCTGCCCACTGCCCCACCTGGTGGTGATTGGGTTAAATGCAGAGTCAAATTTCATCTTGTATGGAAACATACACAGATGACAAAAATGTGACATTATTATTATTATTATTAGCTGAAAACTTGACAATCCATGATGAACAGAAGGATGGCTTTTCTGTCAGGTTCATATGTATTTAAGTCTGACTGTGTTTTTCGCCCATTTGGCTTTTTTGTTGTTGTCTTGTTTTGAGGAAATACCGGTAACTGAGGAGAAAATGAGTGAAAGAGCAGACTTGGTCTCCACTCCACAAATTTAAAGGCCTCTAGAAAGTCTAACAAGAATATTGACTTTCAAAGATGATTAAAACATCCAACTCTTAAAAAAAAAAAAAAGTGCACAGTACTCCGCATCACTTTGAATATATTTTATTATTAACCTTTATTTAACCAAGCAAATCCCATTGAGATGACAATTCTCTTTTGCAATGGAGGCCTGAAGGCAGACTAACATGCAGGTTTGTGGTCGGTGGGAGGAAACAGAGTAGTGTACCCGGATAAAACCCACACAAGCACGAGAAGAACATGCAAACTCCACACAGAAATACTCAGGTCTAACTGGGGATTGAACCCAGGACCTTCTTGCTGTGAGGCAACAGTGCTAACCACTGAGCTGTCGTGCTGCCATTTTAAACTAAGTACATACATTTTAAATGTACAGTATGTACTTTGTTTACGGTAATATACCAGCCTGATACATTGTGCTTTAGGTGATAAATATCTAAAAAAGGCAAATATTTAAACATTTATTGAACTAATTGATCACTGTCTAAACAAACTCTACCCTAAATATGCAGTCGTGATATTTTTCCATGAATGAACCACAGAAATATTTGAAAATTTTGTTTACAGGGTGGTGAGGACCACAAATAAAAGTTAATTATCACTCAGTAAATGGGATGTCCTCTTCTATAAAAAAACAAACACTTGTTTTTGAACGCAGAAGTCTGAAGTCACAAACATAATTTAATAATGCATTGTGCAAAAAATGCTTGTTTGGATGTCAGTTTGTTAGCAAAATCTCTCATTAACCACTATGGATTAGATTACCGTACTTTCCGCCCTTTAAGTCGCTCCACCCTATATGTCGCATTAGTCCAATTATGTCCAATAAAGTGGAAAAATCCATAAACATGTTGCATCTCCGTATACGTCGCATCTATTATACGTCACCGCTGACAACCGGAAATGTGGGCCGGTGTTTTGCCGAAAATGGATTGGCTGTGAAATGGCCGCAGGAGCGTGCACGGAAGGACTTTAACAAGATTAACACAGTAAAAACAATTATTTGTTTGCTGAAAATTATGGCAAAGATGTGTCTGAGCTGAACTTTTCCTTAATAAATGCACGTAATGGTCAAATAAGCTGAATTTAAAAAAATAGTTTTGCTACGTCGGTGCTGCGAAGTGTGCACGCGCAGCGAGCATATACACTTCATTTCTTTAAAATAAACACCTAAAAACATGTATTTGTTTGCTGACATTATAGCAAAAGTGTTTCTGAGCTTAACTTTACCTTAATAAATGCACGTAATGGTCAAATCTGCTGGATTTAAATTGTTTCGCTTTGACGGACATCCAAACGGTCGTGCGCGCTGCGAAAATAAATTATAAATAAGTCTATTTTTAGCTCAAACATCTCCTAAAGCCAACTCATTGTAAATGTCCATCCAGTGATCACTTTTCTGTAAGTTTCATCAAAATCTGTCCTGTGGTTCTTGAGCTATTTTGCTAACAGTCAAACACTGAACTAACAGTAGTTCAGACCTCCAGAGAGCAGGAGGCCGTGCTGCGACAGAGTGAGTCCGAGCAGAGGAGGCTTCTGTCGGACACATGAGCTGGGAACGGTCGGTGGACCCTAGGGGCCAAAAATGGTACTGCGCCCCTAGCGGCCGAAAGTGGTATTGCTCCATTTTTTTTTGTCAGAATGAATGGAAACGGTCATATCTCAGCCAAAAATTTGTCCAACAATATGGGAAAAAATCCATAAATATGTCGCTTCGCCCTATAAGTCGCAGGACATGAAAATTAGTTTAAAAAAACTGTGACTTATAGGCCGGAAAATACGGTAGATTTTGGAGTCAACCCAGTTCAAAATGGCTGCCACGGCTAGTTGACCTTAGCAAACACAAATCCTTCTGTAACTCAGTCAACTGTACAGAGGTTGAGAACACATTGAGCGCGGTAGTAGCCAAGAGTCCTCCCCATCACATACCGGTACTTTGAGGGCTCCAAGGGCTGCAGGTGCTGATCTTTCCTTTAAGGAATGCCAGCTTCGTGTTTTTTTTTTTTTTTTTACTAATTTGTTGTTCTCAGTGGATGTTTCTTCCTGTACATCAACAAACCCCGGCTGTTCTCGCCCTTCTCCCTCCTGCACCGTGTGGAACATCCTCTGCTGCTTTTCTTGGCGCTCCAACTGGCTGTGGCCCAGTTACCCTTCAGCCGGTAAATACAGCTTGTTCTTTCACTCTTTTTCCTTTTTTTTGTCCAATTGGATAAAGAACAGGATGGGGACTGAAGGAAAAAAAAAACACAACCGGCAATTTTTAATTCTGTCAGTAAAATGAATCTTACATAAACACGCCCGACTGCTTGGACCTGGCTGACGAAGCATGCAGAGCCGTCTGCATCGGAGCCGTCTGCATCGGAGCCGTCTGCATCAGGACTTAAACTGAGACGGTGAGGCTACCTGCTTATTTACACAGTTGCCTGGGAAATGAGAAATCTACGCCTCAAATCTTTTTGCGAACTCGGTCCTGTCTGATCGGCGGCTCTGATAACGGCACAGGTTTGTTATGAAGATCAGATCTAGCTCCGTGGAGAAACGCTGGGAATGTCTGCGAGGGATCGAAAGGCCCCGAGGAGCAGCTGAAGCATGCCGAATCATTTTCATGCTCCAAAGTTAGCCCAGGTGTTTTGAGCCACGTTCTCATCTCACACCAACAACACCCGGACTGTGAAGCTTTATGTTCTTCTCTGAAAAACGGTGACAAAGGTCTATATGAAGCTAACAACGTAGGAGTTAATTTGAGATGAATAATAGATTTACAATCATTTGAAACAATGTTTGATTCTGACCTTTTGGAAGCTCCAGAGTCCATTATTATTATGATGCTACACCAGAAGACCTAAATGTTTGTGAAAACCCGTGATTACATTCTCCGTTCAGCCTCTCTGTGATCATCAGAGCGAGATAAAAACCAGGGTCAGCAGAGATAATGGAGGTGATGTGAGTGGATGACCTACATTTATCCAAGGCAAAACAAAAAAACCAGCAACAAAGAGCTTTCAGAAAATCCACAAATCCTCTTTTTGACCAAAGTTTATTAAAATATACGTTTTGTTTTTTTAACGACATAACTCCAGGGTCTGCTGTGTCCAAATTATATATTTTTTTATTGGATTGTTTACTGTATCATTTGTACAACCACATGCCTGAAGCTGCAACAATCACTTTAAGTATGAATTAGTCAACAGTTAAAAAAAAAAAGTTTTAATATTTTGAGTAATTGTTAAACAAAAGTTTCATAGATTGCAATTTAAAAATGACTATTAAAATAATCAACAAGCATTCCTGGAAGGAATGCATCCATGGGATTTATTTATTATTCATAAAATAACCATTGGTCGATGTGCGTGATAAGAATCAACAACTGGACTGAAAATGTGTAGAATAAATAAATAAAGCTGCCAAAATAATAATAAAAAAGCCTCAACAATCTTCAGAAAACTTGGAACATTTTAACTTTCCTGAAAAACGGTTTCAAAGAGGGTTCACTGAAATTTCTTGAAAAAAATAAATATTTTTTAACTTAACATTTTTATTTAAATAAGCTTTTTTTAAATTACCAGTACACCTTGTTGCTGTCATTCAGCCTTTGTTCATGAAATGGCATTAAACCAATCATCCCTTCAGAAAACCTGAAAAACTTGACCAGGAGCACTAGAAAAGATTACAAGAAAATCTGACTCCCATCCAAGTCAACTTTATTTATAAAGCACATTTAAAATAGCAACTGTTACCAAAGTGCTTAACAATAACACTCAATGGCAGAAATTTAATGGGGGGAAAAAAAGTAATAATAGTACAGAAAATTCATTAAACGCATCAAAAGAAAAACATAAAAACACAGAACAATAAAATACTAAATCAAATCCTACTGTGTTAAAAGCCAGAAAATAACAGATGAGTTTTGAGCAGAGATTTAAAAACAGGAAGTGAAGTGGCCTGTCTAATGTCGGGGGACACATTGGCTGTGTCTCAATTCAGGGGCTGGGTCCTCATGAGTGCGCATTTGTCGGCCGCATACGTCATTGCCCCGCGCGGAGGACTGTCCCAATTCGAAGACTCCTCCTCATGCGGCCGAGGAATGCGGCCTACTTCCTGCCGAAATCGAAGGATGCATCCGTGGAACCTTCAAGACGGAGGCTATCCCAGAATTCATAGCGCCAGCAGAGATTTTGCGGGGGGGGGTGGGACTTTCTGCGTGCAGGGTCGGGGCTGCTGCGTGTTGTTGAGTCATCAGCTCGTTCTGACAACAACCTCAGCGCGAATATTCATTCAACCTTTATTTAGTCATCTCAAACAACCTCAGCGCAAATATATCTCATTAAAATTTAACTACAGAAACGACAAAAAAAATGTGTTAGCTGAATATATATTAGTGTTTCTGAGTTTACTGTTTTTGAAGAACTGATTACAAATCAGATTATTTTACACGTGCGTAGCAAGGATTTTCTGAGGGGCGATCTGTTAAAACCCAGAGTGGACCTACGAAAAGCAAGTTGTCCAGTAGCTCAATTGGTTAAGCATCCCGCGGTTGGCGCAGAGAGCTTTTTCTCGAAGCTGGTTCGAATCTCACTCGGTACGGTTAAAACTTATTTTACGTTTGTCTTTTATTGGATAAAAAAAAGGAGTTTCACAAACTCCTTCCTTTTAATCTCAGTCCTCATTTTTTTATCCAATAAAAGACAAACGTAAAATAAGTTTTAACCGTACCGAGTGAGATTCGAACCAGCTTCGAGAAAAGTATCTCTGCGCCAACCGCAGGATGCTTAACCAATTGAGCTACTGGGCAACTTGCCTTTCATAGGTCCACTCTGTGTTTTAAACGATTGCCCCTCAGAAAATCCTTGCTACGCACGTGTAAAATAAGCTGATTTGTAATCAGTTCTTAACAAACAGTAAACTCAGAAACACTAATATATATTCAGCTAACATCTTTCCACACACACACCAAGCGCGCACACTTCCCACCCATTTCAAGAGAACGCCCCACCCACTTCAATGCCGGCTCTCCGGAAGGCTAGACCGTCCCATTTCAGCAGTTTCGTCAAGCCCACCCGGCCTTGTGAGTGTGTGGCCTACTCGGCCCAGCTAGGCTGGGTCCTCATGAGGACGCAGCCCCTGAATTGAGACGCAGACACTGTTACAAAGTTCTGAAAAAGCCCGATCTCCTCTGAGCTTCAACCTGGTTTTCGTAACAGCCAAAAGCAGCTGGTCAGATGATCTCAGCGCCCAAGAATGAACATATGGTTCAAGTAGCTCAGAGATATGAGGATGCAAGGCCATTTATGCACTTTAACATGATAATTTTTTTAATCTATGTTGACACGTACAGGGAGCCAGTGAAGGCAGGATAAAACTGGTGGTTTACATAATACAATCAAACGTACAAGTTCCTGTTAAGAGCCGAGCTGCAGCATTTTGGACGAGCTGGAGACGTGAAAGGGAGACCTGACTGACCCCAACATAAAGTGTGTCCAATAGTCCAGTCGGGTAGTAATAAAGGCATGGACTAGTTTTTCAAGGTCAGATCTGGACAACACTGACAGAAGCATAGCTATCTACCTTATCTGGAAGAAGCTTTTCTACAGAATAGAGTTAATTTGTTTATTGAACTTAAAGCTAGAGTCTCATGGTACGTCCACACCAAACGGCTTTTCAACTGCAGGAGCATCCAGTTTACATGCAAAGTCAATGGGGGACGCGCCTCCAGGCGCGTCTTGACATCGGGCGTCACGTGCGTGTTGAGCGTTTTGGAAGTGGCATTTGAGCGTTTTCCGTGCACGTGAACCCGCGTCAGCCTCCAAGTACGCCTTGATTTTGTTCAAGATTTCGTCGTTCAAACTCGTGAACGCGTGTGTCAACCAATCAGGGAGAGTCCGCTATGTGACGCGGAAACGAGGGGACGATATTGCGCAACTGTGTGACGTATTGTTTGTGGGACACAGAAAAAACCGCGAAGTCCTGTTCAAGTATGGAGGAGAAATAAAAAGGAAAAGACAAAAAAAAAGGACCTTGCCTGGCGCAGTGCCAGTGAGGAAGTCGGGATATCGGGTAAGTTTTGAATTGTGAACTTTTCACGTTAAGCAAGTTAAGCTCTGCTAGCTCCCCCCGTCGCCACCGCCGCCGCCGCTTCTCGTTCTGGTCTGGACACCACTGGGTCCAGTGCGTCCACTTGCGTGCGTGACAAGCTTTTTTGCCGTTGAAAAGCCGTTCGGTGTGGACGTACCATCAAACCATCCAGAGATTTGTAACAGACTGTTTAAGACATGGCTCAAGAGAGTCAAGGTTTACAGGATCAGAGACAGCAGTAGAGCTAAAGAGAAGATCATAAAAACAAAAAATGTGAAGCCATCCATGCCTTGATGTCATCAAGACATTTTAACAGACAATGAATGGAGCAAGAACCATTACATTTTAAGGGCAGATAAATCTGACACTCGTCAACATAGCAGTGAAAAGAAAGACAATAGCCGTGTTTCCATCAAGGTTTCTAGATGCGCATTTTGAAGTATCGCAGCAGAAAAGCTTAATGGAAACGGCAAAATGCGAAGTTACTTCCTCAAATTCGCCAAAAAGTTTATACGCTCGCTTGAGGTGGTTTTTGGGATCTTCGAAAATGAGCAGATGCGCAAAACGACAGATGGAAACAGATTTGCCGACTCAGTTCTGCCGTAGCGAACATTCACGTCACGTGACTGATCAGCTGTTTCCGCTCCGGACAACATGTAACATCGCTAAAACTAGTTGGCATGACAGAATAAATACAACTTGCCCGATAGCAACACGTACCTGAAATATTCTCTCCATTTTGACGAGATGTGTGGTCGGGTTCTGTTTTCAACCGCTACTTCCTGTTTACTGTAGACATGCGCAGTGCTGACGTCTGACGTAATGACGCTGACGTCTGACGTAATGACGCTGTGCGTGGCTTGGAAGAAGCGCTTCAAGCCAGTAGATGGAAACACTTCTGATCCGCATTAATTTTTATTTACATATTTGCGAGATTTCAAATATTAGCTCAAAATTCGAAATGAAAATAGATGGAAACACAGTTACTGTTTCCTCATGGTAGACCCCAAAGGGAGCAGATAGTGAACAGAAGGGTTCCAAGAATCAAGCCCTGTGGAATGCCAGAGGAAGGAGGCACTGAAGCAGATACACTATTACCAACCTTAACACAAAATCTCCTTTCATTCAGGGAGAAAAATATAAAAACATGAGGGATGACTCAATTCTTAGTTTAAATTAAAATCAAATTGCACTTATTAATGTTTGTTTTCCCTCATTTTGTAGAATTCTGCGGTTTCTGAGCACAGACACGCCTAGGTTGGGGATAAAGACCCATTTAAACCTTAAGTTGTTGCAACTTGGGAGCTCTGACAAAACTTTCTTGATTATCTCGAGTATTGTTCTCCGCTTGATATAGAAAAAGAATGTTCATATCAGTATGAGATAAAATATAACCTTATGAAATTTATCTGTAACGTGCAGATAAAGCCGACCGAACAATCTAAGTGTAGTCATGCTTTTTGCGTTTATGCTTTATATTTTTATCGCCTGCTGTTGAATGTTGAGAAACAATGTGTTGGGTTTTGTGCGTGTGATATGTGAAATATGGACCACGAGACGGACGTTTGATAAACTTTCAGAAAGTAATCACTGAATGTACAACTATTGGTTGACTTGTGCTTCCAGAGCTAATTGATGTTAGCCGACAAAAAACAGCTCTAACTCAGTCGAGTTCACAAATATTGAGCTAAAATTTGGCGTAGTAGTAGCTGAGAGTCACCCCTACACATACGCTGAGCACTAACGGGTCACACAAAGATTACAGGATCATGTTTGTTGTATTTTTAATATTTGGCCAAAAAGGCTAAAACTGTCATTTATTTAATTTATTTATTTAAATTAGGACAATGCATATTAATCAACATGACAGCAGTAAGCATCAATGTAAATATGCCGGAGATGGCACAATAGCTAATTTTCATCCATTGTCCTAAGGCAGGTAAGAACAAGAAACATCCCACAAAACAAAAGAGCAGGGAATAATACAAACATCACCTATATAGCACATAACACAACATAAAATCACAATAAAGATATGAGGCCATAAGAAAATAGACAAAGTAATCTACACATGAGTGCACTTCTGGTTAGTTTTCAGCCAAAGTTTCAAAGAGTTTTTAAAGCCAGAGTAGGTGCTGCAGTTCCTGATGGAAACTGGCAGTGTTTTATCAGGATATGCCGATTTTAGTTACAGATTAATTAAAATGTCCAAAGCTGCCTTTCATCTTTCAGAGCACGGCCATCTGATGTCATGTGTTTCCGTTCTTTTTGAATTAACACCTTACCTCCAGCCTTCACACGGCTCTATTCATTTACAGAGGCTTGATCTTCACCACTTGGAGCGTTTGAGTTTGACCTCTTGGTCTGATGTTTTGTGTGTGTAAACACGGCCGAGGCAGAGGGAATAGGGACCCCATTGTTGTCGTCCTGACCTCTCTCGGAGGACGTCCCCCACAGCGAGCGTTGCGCTCCCACATTTTGACCGTGTGACTCTGCAGGGACATGCGTGCCTGCTTGTTTTTGTGCAGCTGCAAGACACTCGCTGAGCCAACGACTGAAAGTTCACAGGTGAACGCCGGTGTCAAGAGTTGAGCTGCGGATGAAGACCTGGACTAGTTTCGTCGCTCAGTGCATCTTGAGGTCATGTCTCCTCTGTGAGGCTCTTTTTATCTCCTGATTTTGTTTCTTGCTCTTATGTTACCCCATCGCAGGGCAAGAAAACAATCAGTGCTACGCAATTTTCACTTTTCACCGTAACTCTTCTTGCCATCTGATGAATAAAACGGATGTTGCATTTTCTGTGCTTTATTTAGTTGCAGAAACAAAACAACTCTAGAGCAACATCCCTATCTCACTGTTACAAAGGTTGTTACCTGTTGTAGACCGCTCATTGAACAACCTCAGTTTGGAGAAATACTGTAGTTTTAACTCTGACTGTTGAGCTAACAGCTTACCGTATTTTCCGGAATATAGGTCGTTTTGTCCAATTATTGCCAAAAATTTGGAAAAATCCATAAACAGGTCGCACCTAAAAATAGGTCGCACCTACGTCACTGCCGACGTAACGCGTCACACACCGCTGACGTGACGCGTCATTGCTGAGACAACCCGGAAATATGGACCGAGTGTTTAGCTCTGTTGCAAATGTCTGCCACAGGAGCGCAAAGCAAGGCTTTTAAGAAGATTAACACGGTAAAAACAATTATTTGTTTGCTAAAAATTATAGCTGACATTATAGCACAAGGGTTAGTGGTTTATTAGCCTAGTGGTTTATGAGCTATTTATAACATTATAAACGGAAATAAAACGAAAGCTAACAGAGACGAGTCCGTCTCTCAAAACACGAATAAAAAATCGAATTTTATCTCAAATGTTTCATACAGGGCAACAGTTTGTAAATTAAAGCCATATAATTACACTCTGAGCAGAAAAAAATATCTGCCGAGTGGTTTATGAGCTATTTATCTAAATAGTAGTTATCTGTTTTTGGTAGCTAACCGCTAACAACGAAGCTAAAAGATGGGGGTTTTTTTCAGTCTCAAACATCTCATAAAGCTAGTCACTTGTAAATGTCCATACAGTGATTACATTCTGTAAGTTTCATAAAAATCCGCCAAGTGGTTCTTGACTTATCTTGCTAACAAGCGGCTAACAAACACAGAGCTAACAGAAGTTACCTCCAGAGCAGGAGGCCGGGCAGCGACAGAGTCAGTCCGAGCAGAGGAGGCTTTTTTTCGGGCACATGAGCTGGAAACGGTCGGTGGACTCTCTGGAAGTGTCCCCTAGCAGACAAAAGTGGTACAGGTGACCCCCTACCTACGACTCCATCGACCTACGGCCGCTCGGACCTACGAACGTATCCATCCATCCATCCATCCATTTTCGTCCGCTTATCCGGGGTCGGGTCGCGGGGGTAGTAGCCTAAGTAGGGAGGCCCAGACTTCCCTCTCCCCAGCCACTTGGAGCAGCTCCTCTGGGGGAATCCCAAGGCGTTCCCAGGCCAGCCGAGAAACATAGTCCCTCCAGCGTGTCCTGGGTCTTCCTCTGGGTCTCCTCCCGGTGGGACATGCCCGGAACACCTCACCAGGGAGGCGTCCAGGAGGCATCCTAACCAGATGCCCGAGCCACCTCAACTGGCTCCTCTCGATGTGGAGAAGCAGCGGCTCTACTCCGAGTCCCTCCCGGATGACTGAGCTTCTCACCCTATCTCTAAGGGAGAGTCCAGACACCCTGCGGAGAAAACTCATTTCAGCCGCTTGTATCCGAGATCTCGTTCTTTCGGTCATAACCCAGAGCTCATGACCATAGATGAGGGTGGGAACGTAGATCGATCGGTAAATTGAGAGCTTTGCCTTTTGACTCAGCTCTCTCTTCACCACGACAGACCGGTACAGCGCCCGCTTCACTGCGGACGCTGCACCTATCCGCCTATCGATCTCACGCTCCAGTTTTCCCTCATTCGTGAACAAGATCCCGAGATACTTAAACTCCTCCACTTGGGGCAGGACCTCCTCCCCGACCCCGAACGTATCATATTTAATAAAAATATGAAATTACTGTATTTTAAAAAAATATATATTATTTTTTTGTTTGTTTTTTGTTTAAATGTTCTTAATTTCATGTGTACATCACTTTGTTGCAGCTGCGGTTGTTTTAAAGGCTTTATAAATAATAATTATGATAAAAATGATCATTTCTGATCATTTTTTGTCATGATTGCGCAATCTTGCGCAGCAAGAAGAAGGTCTCCAGTTTAGATGGTCACAAGTTAAAGTAGAACACCGGACGCCATCTTAGGTCCAGTCACGGGGGCCTTTGAAGGTCTCCAGTTTAGACGGTCACAAGTTATAGTAGAACACCGGACGCCATTTTAGGTTCAGTCACGGGCCGGCTGCAGGGAGCCGGCCTTTGAAGACTGGTGACCAGGATGGCCTCATATGGATTAATTACTAGCTGGAAACGTCTCTGTGAACTTTGTGGATGTCTCAGGCAGCAGCGGATTTATCGCCGATCGTGCCAGGCCGCCGCGCGAACACCTCCGGCCTGGCTAGCTCCAGAAGCTAACACGGGAGCTAACACGGGACGCAGAAGTGGCTTTGACCACTTCAAAGTAAGAAATTATATTTTTATTTAATTTATATTTTTATTACTGTACTGTATTAATTAATTACAGTGTTAGGTGTGTTAGGATAGGCGAAGTACGTACTTGGTACCACAAAAAATAAAAAATAAAATAAATACAGGACATCCCCGAGTGACCAGTGTACGGAAGGACTGACCTGAGAACAGATCGACCTGCGAACCGTTCTTAGGTCCCGAACTCGTTCGTAAATCGGGGGTTGGGTGTACTGCACCATTTTCTGCCAAAATGAAAAACGGTCACATCTGAGCCAAAAATTGGGCTAAAAATATGGGGGAAAATCCATAAATAGGTCTCACCTCTCTATAGGTCGCAAGGCATGCAAATTAGGCAAAAAGCTGCGACCTATATTTCGGAAAATACGGTAACTAAACGAGGTAAGGACCTACCGGTAAGTGGATTACTGTTGTCTTAAAACAATTCCAGTCTCAAAAGTGTCATGGTGGTTCATGTAAACACTAATGTATGAATTCTACTCTGCAGTCAGTATTGCATTATTATTATTCAGGGACAAATAATTTGATATTCCTGCTGGTGGATTCATATAAATTGCTATGCAATTTTTCAGCTTGGAGTTGTTTTAAGATGCACACAATCTTTAGTCTTGCTTGAATTAGCCATTTAGTTCATCTATTTGATCAGAATTAAAGCGTATTTCTCCAAACTAAATTGTTCAAAGTGCTGTCTACAACAGGTAAGATATTTTTCGTTCATAACACCACTTCAACAGAATTGAACTATTGCTTTAATGCTGTGTAGAACAGAGGAAGCACGATGGATCTATAAAACAGACTAAAGAACTGAACATATGACTGCCAAGATTGACAAAAGGTTCTTAAAGTAGAAATTTAAAAATAAAATGATGACTGCAGCGAAAGTGTACCGAGGTGATCAAAGCAGGGGAGATGGAAACTCGTGTTTACAGAGCTGGACGGCAGGGAGCGGGCCAGTTTCCACTGGACTTGTTTACAAGGCCTTTTCAGTGCACAGCCGGCACAGCGCACAATCCTCTGCAGCTTTATAGACTTCAACAAGAGTCCAGAGCTGCACTCGTCTTGTAAACATCCTTGTCGGATCAGCTGATGAGAGGAATGATTCCAAGCAGTGTGGGATGTTGACTTCTCTGCACCTGAAACCACACGTCAGACCCCCTGGATGAACGACTGGGGATGTTGTTTTCAGTCCGTCTAGGTTTAGGTCCAAAACATTTGGCTTTGTCTCCACTATTCTACCAAAAAAATAACATTTTTGAAGCCTTCAATTGATTTTGGGTTGAGAAATATTTTTATCATTATTATTTTTAAATAGAATGTATTCAACAATAACTTTAGTTAAGTTCTGACTGACTTATTGTTTGGCCTAACCTTTATGAGGTTATGACACAGATCACATGTACAGATTGCATCCAAGAGGCCAAGTTTTTAGGACAAAAATAATTCTGTCCTTTCAGCTCAAATGTCCACTAGAACAACAGAAAAACTGTACAAGGTACACTTGTTTTTTGTAAATGTGCATTATGAATTTTCTGATATGTCTCTTTGCTCAAATGTGTGTCCCTAAGCTCTCCAGATGATGTTGGGTTCTGTGGAAGGATTATGAGCAATTAACATCTTACCTGTTGTAAATAGCGCTTTGATTAACCTGATTTTGAAGACCTATACCGGTAGTTTTAATTCTCATCACAATGATAGTTTGAGTTGGTTAGTGCCTTACAGAAACATCTCCAACCTCCGTTCCTTAATGTGAAGGCTTAAAGTCCAAGTGTGCCACATAATGGCAGCACTAACGGGAGCTCTGCTTCAACTCGCTCTTTTTTTTGTTCCTGTTTTTTTATTTTTTTTTACTTTTTTTGTGCCTACACTGCACACCCAACTTACGGGTATGACCGTGTGTCAGGTTTAAACCCCAAACATTATTAAAACACCACACTGTAAAACAGAGAAGACACAAGAGATGAGTACCTTTTTCTTGCAAGGAGAGCGGCTAACCCACTCTGTTTATTTTCTGCTCTCCTTTGCCTTTTATTGAGTTTAGGAATGCCCTGGTTACATTTGTCTCACCGCTAAAGGAGGGGGGAAAAACCGGTTGAGACTGATTCACAAATAGGTACACGTCAACACATAGCTATATGTCAACATATAGGTACACGTCAACATGTTGAACAACATTCTTCCAGATGTAGTGGAAAACAACTGCACTATTTCCACAGCCAGTTTGCTCCAGGGTATGTTGCCGGTCGAACAGGATTCCTGCACACAAACTAATCACAGGCATTAGTGAAAATAAGAACACATGTTGTCTACTTTTAAGAGGGATTAGTTTAAACAATATAAATGTGATAATATGTATTTACAATAAACCCAACATTTCCCTCCTGTTTATCACATTTGCAGGTTCTCCAGTCGCTCAATAACGTCTTCAATAGATTTTCTGCTATGAGGTCATCTACAATAAATGTTTACACTCAGAGGTTAACCCTTAGTTGCCTGGACATTATCATCATCTGAGTCCAGGGCAGAATCAGGTTCAGGAAAGTGGATCTCATAATCAGTTAAATCATCAGTATTTTCATTAACAGGAAGCAGCGTGTACAGCTGCTTTTCCAGGGGAGCAATAGCTGTGTTAATAAGGCGATTAAACATCGTTTTAAAAATGGAATTCAACAACATCCACACAAAATCAGGATTGCTGCAAGCACTGCTATGGAGACAAAGATGGAGGATATGATATGAGGCCACTCCATCTGCCAAAATACTCCCCAAAGGGATCCCACATGGAGGCGTCAACCCCAGAATGGTCTTTCATTTTGACACTAAGTGCACGCAGTCCATTCAAAACTTTGGTCAGGTTGCCATCTGTTGCCGTTTTGTTGGGCACAAGAGTGCAACCTTGTTGACCAAAGATGGCACAAACTCCGCCTCTCTCTCTGCCAAAATCATGTCCACCGCAATGCGGTTCTGGAAAGCCATTTAAAGAGGTAGCTGACAACTGCTCATGTACCGCCTCAAATCCAGCCACAGTGTAGTTGCTCAATCTCTGAATGTTGTAGTGGATGCAATTGATTGACCAGTAGTGTTCTGAGGCAGTCTGTCAAAGTCTCTCATCCCCACACCACCACCAGATGTCACTGCAAGATTGTGGTTTAAATTTACTTTTAACTGTGATAACTGTTTCACAAACATTTCTGACCCTTAAAAAATATAAGTGCTCTCCCTTTTAACAAAATTTATTTGTATATTTACAGGCAATGTATTTTTATTAGCCCTATACATAAAAAGCAAAAATGCTATAATCAACCAAGTCATAGAACTTCAATATCTTTAGTTTCTGAAACAACATGTTTGATGGATATCTATAATTTTATTTTATTTTTATTTTTATTTTCTATCAATGATGACACCCAGGAACTTTACCTCACTAACTCTATGAATCTCAATTCCATCTACTGTAAATGGTGCATCAACATTCCTTTTACTATTACTGAATATCATGTAAAATGTTTTTTCCAAATTTAACGATAATTTATTTAGGTGAAACCAATTTTGTATTTTACAAATTCTGTCTGTATCTTTTCCAACAATCGTTCAATGTCATTACCCAAACAAAAATGTTGTGTCATCGACAAATAAAACACATTTAAGGAGTTCTGACACATCTACCAAGTCATTCACATATAGATTAAATAACTTGGGTCCAAGTACAGAACCCTGCGGCGCTCCACATGTAATGTTACAAAGTTCAGATCTGACATCATTTATTTGAACAAATTGTTTTCTTTCTTTCAAGTAACTATTAACCCATTGTAATGCTGGCCCTCTAATACCATACCTATACAGCTTTTCAGGAAGAATTTTGTGGTCAATAGTATCAAATGCCTTCTTTAGATCAACATAAATACTAACGCAACTCTTTTCTGGTCAACAGCAGTTGGTATTTGTTCTATTAATTCAATAAGGGCCATTGATGTTGAAGTAAATCCATATTGGCTGTTACTTAATATATTCTGTTTAATGATAAATCCATCCAATCTAGTTGCAAATAACTTCTCCAAATTTTGGAAAACTGTGGTAACAACGATATTGGTCTANCACCCAATCATCTGACCTCCCATCACAATTTCTTGTTGACTCTGTTCCTGTGTCAAATAAGCACGAGATCCTGAACTGTTTCAATAAACATTTTGTTGCTTCTAGTTCATTATTTGACACAGTTACAAATGGAAAATCAGCCACTTCATCTAATAATCAAACTTCTACAAATCAAATCCCTCCTACAAGTAAATCCTCAGTTAATCACACCTTCTCTTTTTCTCCGTTCTCAGTCAGTGAGGTAAATAAACTGTTAAATGATCTTGATCCTAAAAAATCTGCAGGTCCAGATGAACTTCCACCTTATTTCTTAAGGCTGGCTGCTCATATCATCACAGTCCCTGTGACCCACATCTTTAATCTGTCCATAAGCCAAAACACCATTCCGGATGCTTGGAAAACAGCCTTTGTTCTTCCTTTGCTGAAGGGAGGTGACCCCACCTCACTGAACAATTATCGACCGATCTCTAAACTCTGCATTTTAGCCAAGGTTCTAGAAAAACTGATAAACTCTCAGATCAAAAATTATCTGGACTCATTTAACATCTTACCTCTCCATCAATCTGGTTTCAGGAAAAAACACAGCACAACAACTGCTTCTCTGAAGGTTCTTAATGACGTTGTTGAAGCATTGGATGCTAAGAATTATTGTGCTGCACTTTTCTTAGACCTGTCTAAAGCTTTTGACACTGTGGATCATAACATCCTGTGTCATAAGCTCTCAGAAATCGGTTTCTCTGATCACACAATCGGTTGGTTTTCTAACTATCTTTCCAATCGGAGGCAATGTGTTCAACATAACGGTACTTCTTCCAGCTATTTAACAGTTAAAAATGGTGTACCACAAGGCTCAGTTTTAGGACCAACTCTCTTTACAATCTACATAGCTAATGTAGGTCACTGCATCCCTGATGCATCCTTACATTTCTTCTCTTTTTTTTTTTTTCTGCAACTTGCATCCATAATTCTGTATGGGGGTAGCCTTCATTATTCATTTTGTTAGGTTTATCTTTGGTCTTTGTCTTTATTTTAGTTTGAAGTTCTCTTATGTTTTTATTTTTTTATCTCTCATCTATATTATATTATATAATTATATATTATACTATATTAAATCTCTTATCTCTCTTATCTCTTATAGTTAATCTACCATCAAAGTCGTGTTCTTTTATCCATAGGGGTAGGTGTTGTATGCTTGCAGGGTCTGTTTTATTTATTTATTTATTTATTTATTTATTTTTATTATTATCTTCCAGTCTTTACATGTTAAACTGTCTATGCATTTTTGAGCATTTTTACTCTGTTCCTTACCCATTTTGAACTAGATTTGGATCCAGTAGGGGGTTTCACATAGGGTGACTAATACTGGATTTGTTAAGTAACAGGACAGTGATAAAAGATCCTTATGGCAAGAATCACTTCAACTCAAATGAGTGGATTCTTCTTAGCCTCTGACACCAAAAGGTTTCACTGTTTGTTTCCTGTTATTTTGGTATGAAACAAAAGAACCAAGCGGTACTTTTATTTCCTTTTCACACTCACAAACACATGCATACATTTTTAGCGCTTCTTTTTATTCCTATTTATCTTAAAGTAGAGGGCTCCGCCGCCCTACACAGAGTTTAATTGACTGTTTTTTTAGTTGTTCATCTAAATCAAAGGAGTCTGCCCTCCTGCGGAGTTTAACTACTTCTTTTTACCTGATAGAGTCTAGAATTGTCAGGGTTTGTTTTATTCCTATTTATCTTAAAGTAGAGGGCTCCGTCGCCCTACACAGAATTTAATTGACTGTTTTTAGTTGTTTATCTAAGTCAACGGAGTCTGCCCTCCTACGGAATTTAACTACTTCTTTTTTACCTGATCAGGGTTTGTTTTACTCAGCTTTCACACTTCACTCATTTTAAAATAAAACGATACTCACTCCACTCTGTGTCACGTCTCTCCTGGACTCCGTCAACCGTCGGACCCCAGTCAGTGAGGAGGACTCCAGTCCCGGAAAGGGTATCAATACTGTGGCCACAGATTTTGCCTGTAACCTACTCACCCACTGGGATCGTCAGGTATCTTGGAATCCGGCTCGAAGGACCAATTTAATGTCAGGTTTAAACCCCAAACATTATTAAAACACCACACTGTAAAACAGAGAAGACACAAGAGATGAGTACCTTTTTCTTGCAAGGAGAGCGGCTAACCCACTCTGTTTATTTTCTGCTCTCCTTTGCCTTTTATTGAGTTTAGGAATGCCCTGGTTACATTTGTCTCACCGCTAAAGGAGGGGGGAAAAACCGGTTGAGACTGATTCACAAATAGGTACACGTCAACACATAGCTATATGTCAACATATAGGTACACGTCAACATGTTGAACAACATTCTTCCAGATGTAGTGGAAAACAACTGCACTATTTCCACAGCCAGTTTGCTCCAGGGTATGTTGCCGGTCGAACAGGATTCCTGCACACAAACTAATCACAGGCATTAGTGAAAATAAGAACACATGTTGTCTACTTTTAAGAGGGATTAGTTTAAACAATATAAATGTGATAATATGTATTTACAATAAACCCAACACCGTGACACACTTTTGGAGTTGTCTGTGTCGCTGCCTTGCCATCGTGGTTCAGTTCCCGGCCCCCTTCCAACTCAGGCTCCGTCCGACCTCTCCATGATCCTCCATCTGCCTGCACGGACCGAAGTCTAAAGAGCAGTTTGGTTCCACGGGGAAACCTTGGATGTTCTGTGTCTATCGGACCCGGTTCTGGAGGGTAGTCATTGTCTGTTGCCGCGGTCGTTATTATCATCATGCTACTAACAAGACCACGCAGCTAACAGAACCATGGTGCTAAAGGCCTAGTTATACTCGCGCTTTGGTCCATTGGCTGGAGCCATGCGTTTACAGTGTCGCAGCTGTGTTTATGGTTGACGCACAGCGGCGCATGGCGAAGTGCTGTTCTTTTACGGACCAGCAGGTGGCAGTACTCTCTAAAACCTGTGCATATGTTGCAAGAAAGGGTAGAAGAAGAAATCTACCATAGAAGAAGAACTGTTTGAAATCACACAACAACAAAAAAGCTCCGCTCGCGTGCTGAACTGTTGTCTTTTTTTAGAGGAACAAATCATAATAGAACAACAGTTATTGTGTCTTGCGGTTTTAATGCATGGAGTCAGCGAGGAGGAAGCGATCACGTGACTTTTGGCAAAACAACAAAAGAAAAGTCTGGCTCAGAGATGAAGAAGGTGAATTTAATACATTTGTATTGCATAAAAACATTCCTCCATGCGTTGCGACGCAATCTCCACGACCACAGCGGCGCAGACAGCACATATACTGTATATCTTTCCAACAAAATAGTTTTTATCTTTTCCTCAAATATAAACATTGACTTCACCATTTTTATATCATCCTCCAAACCATTCCACAGACCCATTCCCTGTACAGTATTGAAGTAGACCGACCCTTTAAACTGGTTCTAAACTTGGGTTTAACAAAAATACCAGTATATCTTCCCTTCAAATTATAACAACTCTTCCTTTTTACAAAATATGCTTGAATGTTTGATGGTAGCAAGCAATTCTGAGCTTTAAACATAAGTAGAAGAATATTATAATCCACCAAATCATAAAAAAACAGAACATTAGAAGGGTGACAATAACACTTCCTTGTTTCATTTAGTTTTAGTTGGTGTATCGATGCTTGAAAAGTTTTATGTTGCACTGTGACTGACAGCCTGTTGGTGATTTGGGAAGGTGGGACTTTTGTATAGATGGTACAGCCCCACATTCTAAGTGCTGCCTCCAAAATAAAACATGGCAGCTCCTAACATTTAACGTTTTGATTTAAACTCTGATTGACGAGACAAGTTGAACACGCTTCATCCATTTTATTAACGCTGATTAAGCAACTCGGGAGACTTCATGCAGGAACATCATAATATTTCTGCTGGGATCACTGTAATGTGTAAATAATTACTTTCTGAAGGTTTATAAATTATATCCTGATGCATGCTCAATAATCCGGGTAGAAAATCTAAATAAGTTAAGTCGGGTCCTCTGGACGTTCAACGTTTGAACATCCAGAGGACCTGACTTAACTTTTTTTAGTTTCTAAATTATCATTCACAGCTATGAAATTTAAGAGTGTGAGTTATTTAAAAACATCAATTCACTTTAGTTTTGGCCTCACTTCAGTTCATAAATCTAGTCAGAATTAAATTAGATTCTCCCAAGTTGAGGGTGTTCAATGTGCTATCTCCAACAGGTAATATGTTAATTGTTCATAACTTAGCTAATGCTCTGAATTATCACTTTGAGCTACTACCTTCTAGATCATTTGATCATTTCCTGCAGATTTCACTCCTTATTTTGTCTCACTCTAGTTTACGTTCAAAGTGAAAACTCTGGGCTCGCTGTCCCTCGCCTGGGTGGGAGATGGATCAGGGGTGAGTGCGTGACAGAGTCAGTTTGAGAAAGACAAAAGAGTTGTGATGATTTGTTCAACTTCAGCCCATTTCCTTGTAGGTGCTGCTGGTGCTGACAACATTTCACGTGCCGTTGTTTTTGATGCGTTTGGGCCAGTCCAACCTGTACCGGAGGTGAGAAACGGGCACAGATGACAGATTACTGGTTGTTTTTTTATGTTTTTGTGGGTCTGAATAAACTTCTCCGTGTGCATGCGTCAGTGAAGACCACGGAAAGACGTTCAAAGATGTGACTCATCTGATCAACCACACTTTCATCCAGACCGAGTTCGGTATCGCCATTAGCCCGGACCATTCGGGGAAGGTGAGCGCTTCAGACATATCAACATTTAATTAAAAAATATATATACTGTATATACAGGTAGTCCTCAACTTACGACGGAGATCCGTTCCTACGTGGCGGCGTAAACCGAATTTCAACATAAGTCGGAACATATGTACAAACTGCACCTTAAACGTACAGTACTGTATTTTACCAAGCACTTAGCCTATCCTAACACAGTACCCTACATAATTATCAAAAAACACATACATTTGGAGCCATAATGAAGGGAAAAAAAGAGTTACCGGTAATTTCCTACTGGGATGCTGTGGTGAAGCCGTTTCCTCCGTCCCTCCTCCATATTCTCTGTTGCGTTTACGATGTAAAACCGCCGTCCAGCTCAGTCCATCTGCCGTATTCTGTTCCGTTTACGACGTAAAACAGGGTTCACAGTACAGTTTTGTTTTTTGAATGTCCAGAGGACCAGACTTAGCTTTTTTAGAGAGTAATGTGTAGCATTCCTCCGCCGCTACGTTTAATACGTAAAACCGGAAACTGCGTAACTCTGCTTTTCAAATTAAATTTTCAACAAAAAAAAAGGTATATACAGGTAGTCCCCGACTTACGAACGAGTTCCAGAATCTCGAAAATAACGTAAGTCGGATCACATACAATTTTTTTAATTTTTATAAATAAATAAATGTACTGTACAGTTACCAAACGTGAGTTGAATTGTCTCCCTTTCACATAAAGGGAGCTAGCTCCCTTAATGTGAATGGAGCCTGCTAGGGAGGAGGGAGACAATTCAACTCACTCCTTCATCTTTAATAATAATAATAATAATAATGTCCTTTTTTGTCATCTGTGTATGTTTCCCATACACAGACGAAATTCGTCTCTGCATTCAACCCAACCACCACCAGGTGGTGCAGTGAGCAGCCATAGAAAGCGCCCGGGGAGCTGGAGAATTAGGTGTGCACTCATAGACACCCCAAGGTGTGTAGTGGCCGGGGTGCGAACCCGCGTCCTTCGGGTCCCAAGTCGGAAGCCCTGCCACTACACCATCTTGGCTAGGATAGGCTAAGTGCTTGGTAACTGTACAGTACTGTACATTTATTTATTTATTTTTTAAAAATTAATGAGATGCGTGACGTAAGTCCGAAACGTCGTAAGTCGAGGGAGTCGTAAGTCGAGGACTACCTGTACAGTATATATATATATATATTTTATTTTTTTATTTTTTTATGGGAGATGCGTCGTAACCGTGAAACGTCATAACTCGAGACCGTCGTAAGTCGAGGACTACCTGTATATGTTTGTACAAAGTTTATTTATTTATGTGTTTGGATTTGTTTTTATTTCAGGTGATCCTGACCGGTGATGTGACGGAGATCGGTGACTTCCGCCTGTTCCGCTCGCAGGACTTCGGCCTGTCCTTTGAGTCCACCAGGCTGCCGTTCGTGCCTCTCATTCAGCTGCTGTACAACCCTGCAGACTGCAACGCACTTGTCACCCTCAGTATCTCGGTTAGTTTGACAGGAGGATTGAGTTGTAGTCTGATTAGACAGGCCTCTACCTCCTGATACTGGACCAGACAAGTCTTAGTTACGAATATATATATATATATATATATTTTTGTCTTTCCAGTTGAACCTGTGGATGTCTAAGGACTTTGGCAGCTCCTGGAGAAAACTCCATAAGAGCGTGTGCTTGGTCCGATGGTGAGGATTTCTTGTTACACCCTTGGTCAGGATTTATTCAACCATTAATAAAGCAATATAAATATTTAGGAGAGAAGTTACTATCATGCATTTATCCTAGTTGATTGCAAATTTTAGTGTACAGTATTTAATTTTTTATTTTTTTATTTTTGTATCAGATTTACTAAAATATGCATAAGATCTAACCACTGGATACGTTCAGGTTTAAAACCTCACTTTTAATTGTTTGACACAATAATCTCGAAGTGTTTTGCTCTGGGATGATGAATAGGAAACTTTTTTATTTTTTTGCCTGTTACTTTTTTAAACTGCCACAATAAAAAAAATAATAATAATTGGATACTGCAAAAATATACCGGTATGTAAGTTTTTACTTTTAAGATATTGTGTGTCCACTGAGGTGAACATCAGAATACTGTGCATGTAAAACAAAACGGAGAACAATTAATGACTTAATATTGTTGTGCTATTTAAATGATGTAACAGGCCCAATATACAGTGCTGTTAAACTGATTTAGAACATTATTTCTATTGTTCGTAGGAGATTCATATAAAACATAACATTTCAAGACAAATGTCCTGATGCATGCTCAATAATCCAGGTAGAAAAATCTGATAAGGTTAAGTCAGGTCCTCTGAAGAAGAAGAATCCATCCAGATGACCTGACTTAACCTTTTCAAGACAAACATTGCCTTGTGGCCTGTATGTTGCTCTTTGTGAGATGTTCTTCTGATTTTGGGCACCCATTTTATTTAAAGAGAAAGAGGAAATTCTTCAAACTCCATCTTTACAAACGTGGCATCATTTAAAAGATGTCCTTTTTTACAAATGTCCACTACAGAGGACAAATTTGAACTGGTAAGTCAGGAGACTAGCAGAACTGTCAAAGTCGTAGAAAATCTATTTTTACCTTGTTTTTTTTCTGTATACAGTACTCATTAAATCAGGCTAATATTTTATTATATAAAAGCATAAACATGGATGAGATTTCATTCAGTAGTGGCTTTTAACTATCTTTGTTCAACATGACGCATTCAAGTGAAATGAAAAAGATCAAAAAAGAGGATAAAGAAGAACTACGAAGACATTAATGAAGTTTGTAATAATTTAATTACCAACGTGAAACATGTAGGGAACTGGAACCATTTATTGTAACTGAAAGTTCAAACATTATTTAAAGGTTGAAGTCAAATACAGTCCGTTTGTTAGTAAAACATCTCATACTGGGCCGAAGTAATTCAACTCTGAGAATGTAATGTCTACAACTCATTAACTTTTGGAGTCAACTCACTTTAACATAACTGTCACAGCTAACCCACTTTAGAAAGGAAGGTCTGTATCTCGGTCTGTTTTGTAATTATGGGGCTAAAATTTGACCGGGTAGTAGCTGAGACTCCTTTCCAAAACAGACTCTGAGGGCTGAAGGTTCATTTCAGATCTTGAAATAATTGTGGGCTATCAAGCAAAATTAAACAATATCCTTTTTCTTTTCTTTTTTAAATACTGTGGCATGAAATTCCTTCAAAGAATCCTCCTCCAATAAAAAAATAAGCAAAATACAATAAAAAAAAAAGCAAAATAACTTCACCCCTGGTTGGATGTGAACTCATGTCCTTTGCGTGGGAGGCAGATGTGTTCGCAGTGTGCTACCGAAGATATGTGGCGCTGCATGGGTTTACCTTATATTTGAAGGGACAAAGCCTCCTGACATACTGCGTGCATCCTACATGTAAACTTATCACGTTACTTAGTATCACGTTTTTACTACATAATTATCACGTTTTTACTACATAATTATCACGTTTTTACTACATAGTATCACGTTTTCACTACATAGTATCACGTTTTTACTACTTAGTATCACGTTTTTACTACATAATTATCACGTTTTTACTACATAGTATCACGTTTTTACTACATAGTATCACGTTATTACTACTTAGTATCACGTTTTTACTACATAATTATCACGTTTTTACTACATAATTATCACGTTTTTACTACATAGTATCACGTTTTTACTACATAGTATCACGTTATTACTACTTAGTATCACGTTTTTACTACATAATTATCACGTTTTTACTACTTAGTATCACGTTTTTACTACATAAGTATCACGTTTTTACTACATAAGCTCCAAAAAAAAATTTTCATGGTTGAATGCAATACGCTTCCGTAAATACAAGATATTCTTTGTAATAAAAATAATCCAACAGCTTAAAGCAGGGGTCACCAACCTTTTCGAAACTGAGAGCTACTTCGTGGGTACGGAGTCATACAAAGGGCACCAGTTTGATAAACTCTTCGGAAATAACAAAGCGTAAATTGAAAAAAATGTATAATAAACATATTTTTAAGAACAAAGATAGACATTTTAAAATATATATAAATACAAAAAAAGAATAACAACTGAATAAAATGAAATTTTAAATGCAGCTTAGTAGTGAGTTGTGCTATTTTTAGAACCGGTCCTTGGGGGTGACTGGGTGCCCGCGGGCACTGTGTTTGTGACCGCTGGCTTGAAGTGATCTAGTTTATGAGAACTAGTTTATTTTGTCAAAGTCCATCCAGTCTGCATGTTCAGTTTTGCCTCTGCAGACTGCGCGTGTAGTTTGTTCGTTGTAGTTTGCCCTTCCGCTGTAGTTCCTGACTCCGCTGAGGTCGTGGTGACAGCCTGCGTTTCTGCAGGGAGCAGCTTGGCAGCGGCCGTCGTTCAGGCCTAAATCTAAACCGACTGCAGAGGCCGTGAGGTTCTCCTCAGTCGCCACATACGTGATGGCGTTCTTGTTCAGCCCGCAGTTCTCCAACCAGACGTGTGAACGTTTTCTTTGCTTTTGGCAGCAGCTAAAACGTTCCCTCGGAGCACAGCTCACGCAGCGCATTCATAAAACCATGACCATAATCTGTGATTTCTACAAATCGCGTTTAAATTTGACGAGCCCCCCACCCCCACCCCCTTTAAATCTGTGCGGTTTGTTTTTTTCAGGGGTTCGAGAAACAGCATCTTCTTTACAACCAACAGCAACGGATCGTGCAGTAAGAGAGGATCACGTGGTCGCACACGTCACCGTGATATTTAAATTCAGCAGTAAGATCATCTTTCTGTGTTTGTCAGACAACAAGGGATCGTTGGAGTTGAAGAGGACCGACGACTACGGCAGAAGTTTCAAGACCATCGCCACCAAAGTTTACTCCTTTGTCCTGGGGGGGAAGTTTGTGTTTGCCTCCATCATGACAGGAATGGTACGTATGCGAGTCTGCTTGTGCACTTGTCACACTTTTGATGCTGTAAATTAGGGGTGTCGAACTCAGTTGACTAAAGGAGACGACATTTAAAAACTTTGTCCGAGCCACAGGCCACTTTCAGTTGATACATTAACCAGAGTCAGATACCTGATATCCTTTGTTGGCTGCAGGTTCATGAACAAGAGTTCATCTCACTTGATGTTCTGTTGCTCTTTCCACATCAGCATCAGTAACGACAGAATGATCCAGCCTTCTTTCTGGCTTCAAAGTTAGCCAGCTGCCAAGAGAAGTCTATACTAAAAAAAAAACTTCATTTACCCTTTATTTATACAGGTAGTCTCATTGAGCCACGAGAACTCATTTTCAAGA